>CAJUYG010000001.1:363460-395524 GCA_910591675.1 Galerucella calmariensis | reverse complement strand
CTTATATATTTATTGTTCTTTAAAGAAGAAATTATTCTATTGGATTTATATAATCATAAACCCGTTTGTACCCGCTGTGGGTGTCGGGTGTGTCGCTAAAATTTTGATACTTTCCAAAACTCACATAGATTTTTGTGTCTTCTTATATCAATTGATGTTTGGAGAAAGCACTGACACAGTTCAAGAAAACATATAATTTTTAAGACTCATTACCAGCTGATAACCCATATACCTACTTACACATTAACGACGTTACAGATTAAAACGGTCAGATTAATCCAATTATGCAAAACAGCCACTCGACACCAAACATTCATAAAATCCAAAACAGAACTAGAACTACTGTTTTTTATTAAAAACAAGAGCTAGATTTCCTTGTAGAATTATGATGAGAGCTACAATATGATGTCGTCAATGAACACGTAAATCTAGAGAGTTCTTCACAATTGTTCTCTCAAGTAACAATGTTTCAGATCAGCACATATAGTTTTCCCTAGTTTCCTATATCATTGAAAAAATATCCCCATGGGCCTAATAATACCTAATAAGCAAATATTTGTAAAGTCGCGTCCACATTATCTCGAATGGTGTCGATCCAGTGTGGATGGTCGCCCGACATTAGGTCTGTTCTCACAAGCATCACAGACAGTCTTTGACAATCAGGATTCGGCGCAAAGACCCTAAAGGGCTCTCGGGAGAACGTTTTAGGGTCTTTGCGCCGAATCCGGATTGTCAAAAACTGTCTGTGATGCTTGTGAGAACAGACCTATTGTCGATCCATAATGTGAACGCAGTTTTACAGTAGTCGATTGTCGAACGATTGTCGATCGACCATGTCGATCAACACCATTCGACATAATGTGGACGCGGCTTAATATTATATCTCCTTTTTTTCTAATCGTATCTACAGGGTGTTTCTGAACTCATGCGACAAAATTCAGGAGGTTGTATGAAATTAGGATGGGTTTTTTTCATAACAAAATTTCCTTAGCTCACCCCTTTTCGAGATATCACTCTTAAAAGGGGGTGACTGGAATTGAGTTTTTATTTCATTTTTCTAAGATTCCAGTTAAGCTAAAAGCTTGAAATTCTGTAATTCTCTTGAATTTTCAGCATTTATTATGAATCGTATTACATTTTACATCCTCACTTTTTTTCCACTATTGGTTTTGGGATTAAAATTTGAGAATAAAAAATTTTTTCAAATAAAACAATGATTATAAGTTAAATTTTATTTCATAAAACTTCATCTCGAAAAAAAGTTTTGATATGAAATAAAGTAAGGTTTGCTCATTTCATCTCCGTATAATGTAACAGGAATATTGAAAAATTATCCGTAGCTAGTCCTTTGCGAGTGCACGGAAATTACAGAATTTCAAGGTTCCAGCTTTACTGAAATTTCAGAAAAAAAATTAAAACTCAATTTTAGTCACAACCCTTTGAGGGTGATTTCTCGGAACGGAGTGAGCTGAGGAAATTTTGTTATAAGAAAGACTCATCTTAATTTCATACGAGCAATCACCTCCTGAATTTTGTGGCAGGAATTTAGTAGAACCCTGTATATCACTAAATAGGTCACTGTTTGATCAAGACGAACGTAGGTATCACATTAAATATAACTTCTGTCATTCTGTCGATGATAATATGTCGTCAATATCGATATAATGATCATTATAATATCTTAGATTTTTCATAATTTTTCTATAAAAAGTAAGATTAATTAGAAACACTTATCAGTTAGTTCAATTTAAAACATTAATGGGTTAGGTATATATTTAAAATTATAAGAACTCTTAATTTGAAAAAATAAAACTGTAGTTCTTGAGAAAGCAAGTTGGATGGAACTAGAAGCGTTTGTAAATTCGGTAAGTCTAGGTAAACACGTTTCCAATTACCTTATATGACTTTACTTTTCAGCTTGAAAACCACATTCATCCATTTTAATTTAGGTCTGGCATTTCGCTTTTCACACACAATACTTCTCAGAAGTTTTCCAGCTGGTTTTAGAGCAAATCTTGTGAATACGTCTCGGTATATTTTCTTTGCCATAAGGTAAGGGAAATAATTGCTTTTAAATCACAGGAATAAATACTGCCTAGTTAGTTTCGTTAGTCTGCCACATAAATAGGTTTTTATAAGCTATTTGAGAATATTACAAACTCACTACTTTCTTCTCGACATGAAAAAATCCGAATAGTATTCCGTGAGTGGCGTTTTTTTAATGGTTTGAAAACGTTTCAACGTAACACCAGGTTGTTGTTAATTTACTAGCAAGTTAATTATGTCCCAAACCAAATTAATAATCTAAACATTTTAATATTCTAAGAGCGTGCCTGGAGTTAAGATGCTTGAATTGAACTTTTCCTTCAGTTCCTTCTCAGCAATACTATATCCCCACTTTATTCAATTGTACAACAGTTTTCTTCTACACTCTTTAATAGTTATTGCACCCATATGGCTCGGTGTTACAGCCAGTAAAAAACGGCCATTGTGAACAAGTCGGTAACCAAAATTATGGAGTCAAAATTGGAAACATAATTTGCCATTTATGGAAGTGAGTAAGTTGTGCAACTAGTGTGGATATGATGGCCATATCGCACGAGGATGAAGTGCGATATAGACAATCCACACGAGTCGAAAAGTATATTTTTTGGGTGGTAGCCATTCAAGAAAAAATCTAGAAAAGAGGTTCAATAAAACACGAAGTCCAAACCACAGTTTGGACTTCGTGTTTTATTGAACCTCTTTTGTTTCAAAAACCACATTTGAGATATGGATGAACTCTTAGAGTTAAAAATCTAGAAAATAAACATTTGAATAAACTGTAAAATAAATATAACTTAAAATTAAAAATTTTCAACAATTTTATTCATAATCGTACCAATTCAATTTTATGTCTTCACTAATTTTTTGTGATAAACGTACAGTTCTTAAATGTACAATTTGTATAACATTACGGTTTCCCTTTTTAAATAGGCGATGCTGTTATAAAATAGATGTTGCCCGTCGGACTCCCGCACGAAGGGTACAGTATCTTTATTTATAAGAATTAATATTCTGCTAAATATTTCAAGCGTCTGCCTGTTGTAGTTATCAATATTGAGCAGATAATTATTTTAAAATAAAATTAACAATTGAAAAAAAATTTCTTCACGCGGAATCGAACCCGGGTCTACAGCGTGAGAGTCTGGTATGTTAACCACTCGGCTACAGAGATTTATTATAAGCAAACCTCAGAAGTATTACATACTTTCATAAGAACTGACGTCCATCGGTAGTCCCTTAAATACCCATTTTATTCTGTTTTTAGTATTTGTTATTAACTTATAAAGTTTATTTTATTCAAGTTTATTTTTATAAATAAATATTCTTGATCCAGTGCTTCTGGGAGAGACTTTTTTTGACAAGTTATTTTGACGTTTGCTGATTGGTGGTTTTTATATACGTTCTAGGATGTATATGAAATCATATACGTTCAGTTAACCGATATGGCCTACATTTCCATTCTCTAAACTGTGCAGGAAATGGATAATATACATGTGGGTGTGGAATAATATATTCTTCAACAAGTGCAAAATGATGGCTATTATTCACGCGGATGAAGTTTCCCAAAACGAGGGAGCGCTGCGAGTGAGTTTTGGAATCATCCAAATGAATAATAACCTTTCTACACAAGTAAAAGACTATACTTTCTCCACGACTAAAAAGAAAAAACTTCCAGTGAGGATCGAACCTCGATCGTCCGCGCCATAGTCAACCACCACTAGGCTATAGAGCATATTTATAAAAATGTAAAGAGTAAATATATATACGTAACTCATATTTTTAATCAGAACCCTTACATTTATAAATGAAATTAATTCCGGGAGGCGTACATATTCACTATCGCTACTGTTGTCCATTTTTTTTCTCTTATAGTACGTGAAATTATGATTTTATAATTATTTTGACGTTTCAAACGACGCGCTGTCAGAAGCGATTTGCGTTCTTAGGTATTTGACGTTTTAAAGAGACGATTTGATTTATTCATTTTAATTCATTTTAGCGTGAATTCTGATAATAATAGAATGTGATTGGCTAACGAGAGTGAATTCTTTTTATTATTCACTGGTGTGAAGAATTTATATCATTATGCAGCTAAATATGTAAAAATAATTTGTGCGTTATTATTTAGTCGTGGAGAAAAAATACTCAACTCATATCACTAGTGTCAGAAATTATTTTCAACCAAAGCCCTTCATTCTTTCATACGCTTGGGTTGGGCTCAACAGCCCAGACACTTGAACTGAATATTTGTACCATTACCCATGCTATCTACCTACTTCCATTCCAGAAGCTTCGTGTCTTCCATATAGGCCACCAGTTTATCTGGAGGGATCTTCAGTAGTTGTGATGGTTGTGTTATTTCCACTCCAAAGTGCTTCCGTCTAAGTCCTTGTAAATTCTCACAGGAGCAGCACTACAGCCCTTGTAAATGGATTAGGTATTGATAAGTTAAACTAATAGTTCAATCACTACTTTCTCCGTACTTCCATCACAACACACAAACTAACATGTTTTACTTGTACATTACATAACCTAGAATTTCAACCGATGAGACGCGTGGCCAGGGTTGGCAGCATGGTAAATTTTTCCAATATACCATTAATGTCACAGGTAGGTATATCCTTGATAGATGTCCTAGATAGTGTTCAAATGTACATGTCACAGGTATGGATATACTTTGAAATAAATTCCTGTTATATTGTTGGTACATTTTGGAGGAAATATACCATCCAAGGTATGAAACCATATATTTATTGTGAATATACCCAATGTATATTTTTCAACCATTATGAATATACTATTATTTATCCTTATTTAATTGGGGATTCATTTCAGCTTAACGATTTTTTCCCCATTACAATGTTCCAGATTTAAGCGCAATTTATCAACTAAACATGACACCTGTACATTTTGAAATAATTAAGTGGCTTGAAGCTATCGCTGCCTTCCTTAATGAAAAATAAAACAAGCGCAACGATAAGGATCAAGTACCTGATCTGACAGTTAATCTGATATTTTACATCGTTACTCAAAAAATTTGCAATGTGAATGTCTGTAAATAATTTTAATCGTTTCACTCAAATAATTTTCCATAAAATAAGTTGATATCATATGCTTGGGCGAATGCCTGAAGCTGGAGAACTAAATGTTTCTACAGCGTAGCACATTGAAAATTGGGCAATTTTCAGGCGTAAGAATGTTTATACTTCGCGATTCTCGTACCACCTTTGCAGATCTTTTGTGTGACTCTTCATGTGATGCAAGAGCTCCTTGTCTAGACCCGCTCCTATTACTATATAGACTCCGTTGTCCACACCTCAGGTCCTCTATATATTGGGAGAGACTATATTTACTAGTATATGTGTGAAGTTCTATCACTACCTGACCATTATACAACGGCAGAATGGATCTACTCGACAACTTCTGTTTCAGCAAAATGAACGCCTTGCTCTGCCCCTGTGCCCAATTCCATGTCACTTCCGAAACCAGGTTGAAATAAATAAATATACCCTACGTACAGAAAAAAAATCGCTCCGGTGCTTTCAAAGAGGTGAGAATACTACCTTTGATATGTAAAAAAAATGTCAACGCGATGGCAGCGAGAAGCCAGGTGTAGATTTATACAAAAAAATGGACATACTGATACCTCCCATTCTTTGTATATATCCCTTTGAGTGTGCCAAAACGATTTTCCTCTGGTACGTGGAATCCTTATCAGTATGTTAATTTTTTATATAAATATTAACCTTCCTTCCTTCGGGCTAAAAATATCTTTTTTAATATTAACGGTAGGCGTAGAAATGCCTTCGACGGAACCGAAGCAATTTTCTTTGGGTACATATTATATAATCCGACTTCCCTTTTCTTCAATTTAATATGCTTTGTTTATTTTTATACTTAGTATATATTCGATTGTTTTCATAATAAAAGCATAATATATCAGAGTTATTTTGAATTCTTTCTCAGCAATGTATAATATGATGGCTGGTTGTGTGCTGATAATTGAAAAAAATTACCGACATCTATATATGATCATTATTCTTTAATTGTTCATTCACTCGGAATATACAAACAATATATAGTACATTCAATGGTGTGCGTCATCATTTGTGACGTACATATACCCGGGTTTTGGGTATGTCGTTCATTTTATTTGCATTTGATATAAAGCTAACCTTAAATTTAATGAATAAAATCATCAACATCGTATTCTGTCAAGTTCGCAAAGGCTATGAAATTAATGATTATCAGTTTCTTTTTCTATTTATGAAAATACTTGAGAAATTCCAAAATGCTGATGTTTTTCCTTGTATTTAGGCATATTTTTGTATTATTTGAGTACATATAACAAAGGATTGGGATAAATCACAGACCTGCCTTTTCTTCATTTCTTCCAACGTACTGTGTTAGAAGGACATTAACCATCGATGACGCACACCAAGAAGGGTATTAAACTATTCGTCCTCGAATAGGACCGTCCGACCATTATTGGTCCTCCTACCGTTACAACAAATATTTATTCATTTATTTTTTTTTCAAGAAAAAAACTGTACACACCTCTATTATTTTTCATATCATGATTAATGAGAATGTATTTTAAGGAATATCAAAAAATACTTCAGGTATTGTACAAGTGAAATATTGAATGCTTTTTCACATAATATGATGGAATTTCCCCTTGGCTAGATACACTGTCTCAACTTCTAGCTTGGTTGATGAGAAAATATATATCTAAATGTGTCGACATCATCTCCGTCGATGTACTCAACAGACGTGAGTTTTCTCCAAATATCTAATATGCTGTGAAAGTGAAACTATTTGAAATGTCAACGAGCGATTGTAGACATTTTAGTTGTTTAGTTGAACTATGAAAACATCCCACCGACATGACATGTAGATGAGGTTATTTCCCTATTTGTTTTCTGACATTCATCAGTTGTGATATGCAATTGTGACTGTTTGTTTTACAGACAACGGTATGTTTATTTTGCTCAAAATATCCATTCGAGATGTTCAAGAAGAATCTACATATTGTTCTTAATTCGAGTACCTGTATCAAAGGCTGAAATTTAGAGACCGTTAAAAGTTTAAGCGGTTCTAATACGAAATCGGTATTCCCTAATCACATTTTCGTTAAAATTTTGAAGGATTCTTTCAAAACAGCCTGTTAAAACTATTATTTTTAAAGGGATGTTAAAGTGTGCCTTTAAATAATAACGTTAACAAAAATGTAGAAGTTGCTGGTGAAGTTTTGATTGAGACATTAATCGCAAACTAAGAAAAGAGAGCCATTTTTCTCACTTTTAATTTAAAATAGTTCAAATTAACCATGTTTATATGTTATTCTAGGACAGAATTTAAATAACAACAAAAAAGTTAATTCTATTTTTTTAACTTACATTGTTCTTTTGTGTATTACAGTTCATCGTTTTGCAGTGGTTGTGTTGTAAAACTTTAATTATTTCCTTGCTTTTTATATGCTTTATATCCCTTTTACGGTTTTTACCTTTAAGGAACTCGTCAAAGCGTTTTACATTCTAATTTGCTTGCAGAGATCGTTACACCTGAGCATGACTTCCTCATCAAATGTTGAAATTCCTTCTATTTAGGTTGAAAACTAAGAGGAAGTGATTTGTATATTTAAAATATTTTCATTCAAAGATGAAAAGTTTTTATTATAGAAAATGTGAGAACCGTAACTAATCGTATTTTATTTAACGGCACTAAGGGCCTTATCACTTTTAGAGAGTGCTGATAGTAATATATTTAATTTCAATTATGTTTTCCATATTTTTAATTCTTGAATTAATTCTTCATTCATTCACACGTTTGGGTTGTGCTCAACAGCCCCAGGCACTTGAAGTGAATCTTTGTACCATTCCCCATGTTATCTACCTACTTCCATTCCAGAAGCTTCGTGTCTTCTATATAGGCCACCAATTTATCTGGAGGGTTTTTCAGTAGTTGTGATGGTTGTGCTATTTCAACTCCAAAGTGCTTTCGTCTGAGTCCTTGCAGTAAGATCTCACAGAAGCAGAGTATGTAAGTAGGTGTTTCATCGTAGAGTTCACATTTTATGTACATATGTTCACCATCTTTGCCCATCCTGTGCCTATGCTTCCTCAGGGTACAGTGTCCAGTCACTAGGTCGGTAACTGTCTTAAAATTTCTCTTACCCAGTTTCAGCAGCCTGGACGAGAGCTACTTGACCAACTTATTCAGTAGACTCTTAGCATGGAGGTGTCCTTGTGTCCATTTGAGTTGGTGTTCCTTAACTAGCCAGCTCTCGACTTCCCTTCTTATGTAATCCTTTGTGATTCCACAAAACGGTTCCAGACCTGTGAAGCCTCATGTGCCGGCACCCATATTAGAGACACTTTGTTGTCTCTTGCCAGCATGTTAAGGGATTCTTAGTTTAGAGGTAGTTTTTGGATTGCTTGTAGCTTTAAGCAGAGCCTGGCTGTAAGTGAAAATTTTAATTTTTTCACTGGTATATTCTCTTCTGATGTTTTCATCAATGCAGGATATAGCAGCTATCGTCTCTGCTTGAAACACAGTTCTGTATTGACCAAGGCTAAAAGACAGTATTTCTTAATCTCAATTCTTCAATTTCCATTATGTCTTCCATAACTTCAATTCATTAACATAAAAGGTAGAACGTGTCGCGGGACACACGGTAGGAACTTTAGTTCCTTTCAAGAAAAAATTATGTAATACATTTGACGTTATAGATAAACGACTTTCATATTCTTTGGTGGATGAGTAGTAAGCATACCAGACTCTCACGCGGTAGACCCGGGCTCGATTCCCCGTGAGGAAATTTTTTTTACTGTTAATTTTATTTTTAAATAATTATTCTGCTTGATCTTAATAACGACAACAGGTAGACGTTTGAAATATTTAGCAGAATATTCATTATTATAGATAATGGTACGGTACCCTTCATGACGGAGTCCGACTGGCAACATCTACTTATAACAGCATCGTATATTTAAAAAGGAAAACCGTAGCATTGTACAAATTGTACATTTAAGAACTGTACGTTTATCACAAAAAATTAGTGAAGACATAAAATTGAATTGGTACGATTATGAATAAAATTGTTGGACATTTTTAATTTCAAGCTATATTTATTTTACAGTATATTCAAATGTTTATTTTCTAGATTTTTTCTTGAATGGATCGTAGAAAAAATATAATGTTCGACTCGTGTGGATTGTCCATATCCAAGTTGCACAAACTACTATTCTGCGCAGTTTACAAAATGGAAATGTAGGCCATCAGTTAACTAAACGGATATGATTTCATATACATCTTAGAACGTATATGAAATCCACCAATCAACATTCGAGTTTAGTATCCGTCATTCATATTTTTTCAATTTGAAAGAAACGTCAAAATAACTTGTCAAAAAAAGTTTCTCATAGAAGCGCACTGGATCAAGAATATTCATTTACAAAGATAAACTTAAAAGAAATAATCCGTACAAATTACCAACAAATACTTAAAACAGAATAAAATGGGTATTTAAGGGGACCTTAGATTTTATAAAATTAAACAATTTTCATATTTCTCAGTGGTCGAGTAGTAAGCAATCCAGACTCTCACGCCCTAGACCCGGGTTCGATTCCCGTGAAAATTTTTTTTTCAATTGTTACTTTTATTTTTTTAAATAATTATTCTGCTTGATAATAATAACAACAACAGGTAGACGTTTGAAATATTTAGCAGAATATTCATTATTATAGATAATGGTACGGTACCCTTCATGAGGGAGTCCGACTGGCAACATCTACTTATAACAGCATCGTATATTTAAAAAATGAAACCGTAGCATTATACAAATTGGACATTCAAGAACTGTACGCTTACCACAAAATTAGTGGAAACATAAAATTGAATTGTAAAATGTTTAATTTGAAGTTATAAGTATTACAGTTTATAGAAATTTTTATTTTTTAGATTTTTTCTTAAGTGGGTCGTAGAAAAAATATGCTGCTCGACTCGTGTGGATTGTCCATATCGCACTTGAACGATTGAGCACTCCGCCTACGGCGTCGTGCTCAAACTTCGTCCTCGTGCGATATGGCCATCATATCCACACTAGTTGCACAAACTACAATTTCTTTCAAAATATGCCCTTTTACATTTAAAAACAACCTGCCAAATGTCAAATCAATTTATCCATCCATTTTAAAGTTATCGAATTAAAACACTCAAGTTTTCAAAATTTCAACACCCTGTATTTCGAAAAGTAAATATGCTAGACCCCATAATCGCGCAAAAAAAATTATGGAAATAATAGTAAAAATTAATCCGAACAAATTCAAGTAGATCACCGGCACTGCGAATACCAGCTTTGCATAGAATTGAAATATAGCATCGGTGGTTTAGTGGTAGAATGGTTGCATTGCACGCGGGCGGCCCGGGTTCGAATCCCGGCAGGAGCATATTATTATGAATCGCTGCTTCGTAAACGAGAGAGAGACTAAGGAGGCACAAGCACGCAAGCAAGGCACATAACGAAGCAACGTAACATAACGTAGCGTAACGTAACGCGTAACGGTCAGATCTTTTGCGTCGCGACCCCTGGTCGCTCAAATATAACCTGGCGTAAAGAACTAAAGTTCCAATAATTACGGAATAAAAGTTTTTGAAAAAGAATATATATTCATTTCACCAGGTACCAAAACGGCACGCCATATGGAAGTGGACATTTCTGCAAATAAATTTCATTTCCAAAGAAAGATGCGTTAAAAATTATTACACGTTCAAACTATAACAGCTAATTGTTTTTGGAGCTTCTTCAACATACAATATTATAACTATACCACTAATTAAATAATTAGTGAAGTCATACAATTTATGTGAATATTCCGATTTCCATGCTAGTGTAGAAATCTCAAAATGTTCTAGTGACACAAAGAAAATCTTCAGTGTGTAAAGTGCAGAATCCGAAGCAGTGAAGTAAAGAGCGAATTTTTATTTTCAGTATTGTTCAAGTTGTCTCATTACATAACATAATTTTATATTCTCTAGTGGATGAGCAAACAAGGCGACGACGTCAAAGTCAAACTACATCATCCAAAGGCGTAAAGAGAATGTTTTCGCATGGGCTGTATGTATACTTAGTATCCATTAAAAAGCATTTAAGCGGAATATCTAATTTTAAGAATGTATTCTGTAATTCTGCAATGAAAATGGTTACAGAACTGACACCCTGTATACATACTAACTATGGATAGTTTTATCTTCATGGGAATATATTTTAATCAAATACACAAAACTACCTTAGAAAATTATCAGTAAGATTTACGAGTTGATGTATTAAAATGATTGGAACGTTTATCGAGTTTACTAATCAGTTAGTGATAATTGGTTTAATGACCACGATAAATCACTGATTTATTTTAGAAGGTGGAAACAAACTCCGTGACAGTCGGTAAAGGTAGTATTCCTGCACGGGCGTATCCTTGGAGAGGGATACATATTTAATATTTAAAATTTAGACAAATTATTATTTGAAGTGGAAAAATGTTTTTCCATATTTTTGTAACACCTCATCTACGTTATTAACAGTTTTTTAAAAAGATTTTTGATGCTATCGACGGTATAAAACATTCAATTTTCTATCTACTACTTTTTTTATTTTCATTGCAAGTGATGTTGAATGAATTATTTGGCGAGTCAAACATTCAGGAATGATTAAACTACAATTTAACTCATCGTATCTGCCGCTATCAGTCTTACCCTGTACAATCAATCCATCATTTTGTTTTTTTGAAAATATATTTAAAGGAATAGGAGAAAAACGGAAGAAAAAGTAAACCTCTGAATCCTGATCTACAGTTATATATTTTGTGTAAGACGATTATTTTATTGAAGGCATAAAAAGAATAAATAGGCCTTTGAAGACGTTTCTTTTTCTCTTTTGAATTGAACGATTTATTTTAAGCCTTTTGAGTGTTTTCTCCTACCGATAATTGCCCTGTTATATCGTTATTGAATCTCCCAATCTGTAGCTTTTGAGTTTAAAAATAAATCATTGGTGAGACATAATATGTCAATTCATTACAAATTCCATGTATAGATAATGTATTAACACTTTACTTATCGAAAAACTTACGTGCGCTGCGCAGGATTTCATTGCAAATGATTATTTTAACAAAAAATAAGATGACATTAATTGCTATAAGTCGGCAGTGTCCGGGCATTTTTTCATCGTCTGTCGAACGAGATAATTACAAATAAAATGTGCATTATTAAAATTGTCGATATCTGTAGTGTATGAAAGCAATGCATTTACTTCCCAAATCCCAATATCTTCTTATGGCATTTCTATCCCGTAGCTATTATTTTTAAGATATTTTTATTTTTCTATGCAAAGTATTGATCAGGTAGGTACTTAAGAGTCTGTCAGATGTCAGTTCACAGTTGATGGCTCACAGAAAATAACACTCATAGAGAAATAAGAAATAACACGTGAACAATTCAAAAAGCAAAACTAGTTTTAATAAAATAGTGTCTTCATAGCATAATATTAAACATTTCTGGAAGTGTATCTGGAATCTATTACAACCAGATTTTGATTGATTCCTTGAGTACATTTGATCTACCTCTTCTTCTTTTATTTTGGCCAGAGACAAAGGAAATACATTCAATGTGAGGTCAGATCGGACGAGGTGAACAAGATCTTGTCTATTTCGCCAAATTGAATGAGGGCATTGCTCATATGGACCAGTTAATGCAAAAATTGAGTACATAGCCATATATGAGTAGTTATTGGTTGCCATTTGGCGGAAACACACAGTTTGGAAATCTTCATTTGGAAAAGGATTGACAGCATTTTGGTGCTGAGAATGTTTCTATTATTATTAATAATCGATAATATAAAAATAAACTTATGTCTGTATTGTTGTTGGAGTAATTGAAAAACAAAACAACCCATAAATATCCCTTTTGCATTGGAGTGTACGTGTATGAGTCGATGTTCGGAATAATCCAGTGTTTCTTGCTTAGGGTTCAGACTGCTTCCGCCGCCAACTGAAAATCAGGATTCAGTCATCAATTATCCCCGCATGCGATGAAAATATGTTTATGGAGTTTCAATTAATATCCAGAGAGACGAAGGGGAATCCGATAAACGGTGGTTTCGTAATCAAAATGGATTTAAGCCTAGAGCAGCGGCCGTCAACATCGTTTCATTCGGTTCAGCTCAAGTCAGACCAAATTGCATTGAACATCTTCAAGATTATTTTCACAGTTTCTTAAATTGATTTTGATAGTATTTCGCTTTTACTACATGGTAAAATGATGGAATGTTACACCCTCTGTTGAAATATACATCCGATTATAGTACAGGGCTCATCACTCAAAATTGTGGTTACGGCAAATCTTCACTAAGAAGCTTTTATATAAAAAAGTAAATTGAAATGCTGGTACAAAAGAATACGTGAAATTATTATACTTCCAGAGTTACTATATTTATAACTTGGAGTCTCTCCATCTTCAAATAAGAAAGTTATTTTGATACTCTTAAGAATAAACGTTTAAAACTTTGTAAATTCTCATTTAATATTTTGTCTTTCTCTCTACATTTTCTTGATATAGTGTCAAACACTATTTTAAAAGTTTCCATTGGCTTTCGAGAGTACAAGTCGGAAAATTTAAAGAGAGAAGAAACCACTAACTACTTCTACCGTCTTCTCTATTCCCAGATGGCACTCTACAATGAGGACTTAATATTAATTACAACTTCATAACTTTATTTCTCTCTTTAGATAATTTTCCGAGAACATTATTATGAGAAATATGTTATTCTTTTTATTTAAGTTACAATATATTATAGGTGGATATTTTTTCTAAATTTAATTATATATTTTCTTGGAAATAAACTATTGGTATAAATAATGTTGAATATTTCTTGTACGAAAATATCCGCCAAACATGTCACGTAAAAGTTACCGTGTACATCTTGGGACAACAGTGTCGAAACTTGGAAAAAGTTAAATTTGCTTTAATGAAAACACCAATAAAAAGAGGCGGCTTCATCCCTAACACGAGAACAAAAAGCGTATATACCGTTATTAGGGAAACTTTACTCATTTCAAACTTATTCTAAATAAATATATCTAGGTTTACTTTGAAGTCTACCCCAGTTTAATTGTGCAAAGAACATTAGCGCGTAAAAGTTATTTAAATGTAACTCACACAAAACTTCTCAAAATAAATCAAAATATTGTGCCTAAATTATTATCAAATAATTTCTTTTTATATTTTCAAAAAACCTATCTAAGCTAAGTTTTTTCTTTTGAAGCGGGACAAGCTGTATATGATCTGTTTCCTCTACTATCTGGAAGTGCTATTTACATTGAACTCTTGAAAATATTTTCTTTCGCTCATTATTTGTTTGTTTGTGTATATGAAATCGTAAGTCACTGTGAGGGAAAACAACACTCACCATCAAAGGAAGATGTGATTCTGTGGAATCTCAAACGTTGATTGACTGAATTAACTCATGCAAATAAAATCGATTTCTTAAACCCTGATGAATACGTATGTTTAATACACCACCAGCAGGCACTTCCGCATGGGCACTCATTTCTCAGAGTAGTGGCCCATCAATTTCGACGATTGAAATTGTACGTTGAAAAGAAGATGAATTTGTTGATTTTACCATCACTTATTACCTTTCAATGAAACATTTTAATGAAAATCATAAATCTACACTTAGATCGTTTATGCAAATATTTTGAATACATTTCAAAGCAATTATTTCAGGATTTTACATCGGAATTAAATGACAAAAAAAACATAATACTCTGAAAGTCAAACTTAACATGATGAGCGTGGATGGAGTGACGTATTGAACAAAAAATTAAACTTGAAAACTGTTCAACGGAAATTATCAAATTCACTTAAATTATCAGTTTCTCGATAACTGTATTGTGGTATCATACAAATTTATTAGGAGTCTGGATATCCAAATATATTTTAAACGTCAAAATATAACAAGTCCCAGTACGTATCCTGATCTGATTCTTTTTTTATGCATTATTTATAGAAGGCACTCAAAAAACGTATAAAAATGTTATGTTGATTTTTCGATTCAGCCGCAAAATTCTTGTGGCTAAATTAGCCTATCATAGTCGTAAGATATCGCTAAGAATATCTTGGCAAGCCTTCATGTATGATAGGTACACTAGTCAGTTATTAATGTTATTATTGCATAATTAATAAAAAATGGTTGATAGACAGCGTGTTATCGAAAATAGTCATAGCATAGTTTCACAATATTTTCCCCATTCTAGTCTAAGCTTGAACTTGCCGTATAACTTTTTCTCGAGATATGGCCCTAGAAAGTAAAAACGACATAAACTGTTATTCAATGTGGTTTTATTGGAATCCTCAGAGCTCTCACTATAAATAACATACAACGAAAAATATAATATACACTGTGTTATTTATAAGATGCGACATAGGATACAAAACTGTGAAACGCTTTTTTTACCAAATAGCGTTCATAAAAAATAAAAACAGATATGGAAAGGTCGTTAAAAAATGAGTTCAAATGCACTTTTAATTTGCCTAAATTCGCTCTGGTTTAATAGAAAAATGTATGATTATGCTTAAAGTAGTAGTACACCATTTTCAAAACACTTTCGAACAATGAAAAAATGAAAACACCACAGCGGGGAATCGAACTGCGATACTTCACGTTTAACTTTCAAATTTCTTGTGCTTCAACCAGTCTGGCTATCTCCTACGCGGTTCAAAGTATTTAAACGTGGTATGAAAATGGAGTTCGACTTTTTTAAACATGACTATCCATTTTTTTATTGAACCAGAGCGAATTTGAGGACATCAAAAGTGCATTTGAACTTATCTTGCAACGACCTTTCCAAATCTGCTATTCTTTACGTCAGATTATGTTTGAGCGACCAGGGGTCGCGACGCAAAAGATCTGACCGTTACGCGTTACGTTACGCTACGTTATGTTACGTCGCTTCGTTATGTGCCTTGCTTGCGTGCTTGTGCTCTCTCCTTAGTCTATCTCTCGTTTACGAAGCAGCGGTTCATATGCTCCGGCTGGGATTCGAACCCGGGCCGCCCGCGTCGAAGGCGAGCATTCTACCACTGAACCACCGATGCTATTTTAAAATTCTATGCAAAGCTGGTATTCGCAGTGCTGGTGATCTACTTGAATTTGTTTGGATAAATTTTCACTATTATTTCCATAATTTTTTTCGCGCGATTAAGGGGTCTAGCACATTTACTTTTCGAAATACAGGGTGTTGAAATTTTGAAAACTTGAATGCTTTAATAAGATAACTTTAAAATGGATGGATAAATTGATTTGACATTTGGCAGGTTGTTTTTAAATGTAAGAGGGCATATTTTGAAAGAAATAGTAGTTTGTGCAACTAGTGTGGATATGATGGTCATATCGCACGAGGACGAAGTTTGAGCACGACGCCGTAGGCGGAGTGATCAATCGTTCAAGTGCGATATGGACAATCCACACGAGCCGAACAGCATATTTTTTCTACGACCCACTTAAGAGAAAATCTAGAAAATAAAAATTTCTATAAACTGTAATATAACTTCAAATTAAAAATTTAACAATTCAATTTTATGTTTCCACTAATTTTGAGGTAAACGTACAGTTCTTGAATGTCCAATTTGTATAATGCTACGGTTTCCCCTTTTAAATATACGATGCTGTTATAAGTAGATGTTGCCAGTCGGACTCCCTCATGAAGGGTACCGTACCATTATCTATAATAATGAATATTCTGCTAAATATTTCAAACGTCTACCTGTTGTCGTTATTAATAACAAGCAGAATAATTATTTAAAAATAAAATTAACAATAAAAAAAACTTCCTCACGGGGAATCGAACCCGAATCTACTGCGTGATAGTCTGGTATGCTTACTACTCTACCACCAAAGAATATGCAAATCGTTTATCTATAACGTCAGATGTATTACATAATTTTTGCTTGAAAGGAACTAAAGTTCCTACCGTGTGTCCCACGACACGTTCTACCTTTTCATTTTTTATGAACGCTATTTGGCAAAGAAGTTAGCTAGCGTTTCACAGTTCTGTACAGGAATCCCTATGTCGCATTTTATAAATAACAGGGTATAACGTAAATTATTAAAAGTCATTAACTCACTGTTGTTGTAAAATTTTCACGTTTATAGGAACCTCTCTGCTAAGAATTGAATAAAGAATCACCCACGGAAGTATTTCTAATTACTTTGGAAGGTATAGATACCGAGCAGAAAATTCATCCTTCGCAGAAAATATTTTTTGTAATTTTCGGCTTTATATTCCAGTCAAACAGTGTCCAATCTTGTTTGAAAGATTCAGATGACTGGAAATTTTGTATTCATGCGAAAAATAAAACTTTATCATACAATATTTGCCAATTATAGGTAAAATAAGCAAAAATCAAGTTTCCCGTCGCTTTCGCCAAATTTTTAAAAAGGTCGTGCTCCCAGCAGCGTGTATTTTTTTTTAATTTGACGAAAGCGGCGGGATACTGAGTTTTTGTAATTTTCTGATTATATTCCAATCAAACAGTATCCAATCTAGTTCGACAAATCCAGACGACTGTAAATGTTATATTTGATGAATAAAATAGACTTCCAATGCCTGATATTGGTCTTTTATAGGTAAAATGGAAAAAACACTCAGTATTCTGTTGCTCTCAAAAAATATTTTCCGCGTTTCTCAATTCCTTGGTAAAAAAGTAAGCTCGTGTTTGACAGTTTTGTACAAGAATCCCGATGTCGCATTTTATAAATAACACAGTGTATGTACCTGCATACACTCTATTCAAAATGGTAACAATAAGCATATAATTACAAAATACCAATTAACTTAAATTTTCCACTAAAAATGAGTTGAAAGGAGTAAGTATCTACCATTTGTATAAATATCTAAAAGCTTACAAGGTTTATGTGGCCATCATTGAAGTTAAAACCATTCCAAAATGAAATTGGGGTATAAAAGTTTTGTGATTGTATGGGTCTGGATGATTTTACAAAGAGAGTTAGATTTTAATGAAACGTTGAGCAGAAAGAAAATATCACGTACACTTGGAAAAAAATTACCCCTACCCCTACCACGGTGTATTCTTTAATATGTGACTGTTCTATATGTTTATTGTTATTTATCGGAAATTGGATTGACCATCAGTAACAACCCAGTGAAAGAGGGAAGATTTAAAAATATTTATGTGGAACAAAAAAATAGTCGATTGAGCATACACCTACGACCTGAAATTTGAAATAAAATAAAACTCGAACAAAACAAAGTACCCTCACGAGTATAATAATTTACTGGAAAGATCTATTGTGCCCAGTTACTTTTACTCAGCTTCTGAGTACAGTCTCAAAGACTAGTAGCTTCTTTAGTCCTATTTCCCGGAGGAATTTTATCTTCAACTTAGGTGAATGTCACTGATATCCAGTGTTCTCCATGGTGCTGGGCCCTAGGATTCTGAATTACATGCCACAAGATCTACACTGTTATTCCTCCTCTGTTCCCAGCTTTTTCAGGTGCCCATTTAGTCGAAAATGTCCCGTTAGGATTCCTGTTGAAACTCTTAGTGCAGTTGTACTTTGACTTGTACATTCATTTGATCTTAACAGGTCACCCAGAAGAATCTATGATGGTCTAAGCCCTTCTAGATCTTTCCATTGGTCAGATCTTCTCTTTTTTTGGCTTTAACTACTTCTTCCAATATTACATTGGAGTTTATTACGCAAAAGGGTTCAGGCTCCCAAGAGGGTATTTCAGTCCCCCTCTTTGTTAGCTCATCTGCTATTATATTTCCTTATATTCCAGTGTATCCTGAAATCCAGTATATTGCTCTCGCCTAGTTCATTAAGTTTGCTTTGCGTTCTTTCTCATGAAATATACTTGGGGTTTTTCCCAAGATTTCAGAGTGTTTGGTTTCTGTAGTTACACTCTTAGTTACACTTCTATCCCAGTTGTTCCTTTTATCAAATTTGAGCCGTCTGTTTACCATTGAATGGCATTCTATCCCAAGTCTAGTAATGGTTTTTGTATCCGATTCCTTCTTGTTGCCTAACTCCGAAACAAATTTCTTTGAAAAGCTATACTTTTTCATCATTCCATCTTGTTGCATGCATATCCCAGTCTGTCTGATTTCCAAGAAGAGAGGGAGTGGCTTTTTTTAATTATTCCCTCCCTACTTCTCCTGTATCTTGTTCCTTCTGCAACACTTTCCACCACCATATGTTAGTGGTGCCATAAACCTTTTTGTCGTTATAGGATTTGACTGTGGGGAGGTTAGCGCTTCTACTAACAAAAGAGAAGAACAAATAGGGTAGAAGAGAGAGTCGAGGCCCGCCTCACCTAAAACCAACTGTGTTTTCTTTGGATGAAAAGTCACCTCGTCATAGTCATCGTATTTTCTTTCTTAGAATTAGGCCTTTATGCGTTTTACCCAGAAAACCGCTTTGTGAAAGCTTTAACAGTTCCAAAGTGAATTGGAAAAATTTATTCTAAAAGAAAATTTTCTCGGGCAAATAGAGAGATGAAAAAATTAAATTACCATCTTCAACACTGACTAATAAGATTTCATCACAAGCCACCAGAAATAATCAAGCTGAAAAAAGTTGTTTAGTTTTTAATGATATTTGTATATTATAAGGATATGAGGATTATGCTGATTTAAGGAAATTAATATAAACAAATTCCAGAAAAGTAATCAATAAAAGTTTTTTGATCTATTCTCTTTAACATTTGAATGATAATACCTACCTTTTTTCATTCTATGTAAATTTATGCAGGACAGAATTTTACAAATAACCCTCATTTTTTTAAATGGTTTTATTTAGCTTGCTCTGTTTGTTGATTGGATCAAATAGAGTAATTGAAATTTCACCCCCTTTCTGCTGACAGAATTGGACCGAATTTGTTCAGCTTGGATTCATGTCTTCTTAAATTTTAATCGGAAAACAATATTTTCCTTATGTTCAGTCGTTTTAGAGAGCTTTAATGCAAAATTGATATTTGAGATGGCCTCAGTGTCGGAACCTTGGCTTGAGTTGTCCAGGACAAGGCTCGCCTGTACATTTAGTAGTAGTAGTAGTGGCTAAACTTGCAAACTTAAAAAAATATCTTGTACTCGTAAAAGGAAACACAATGAAAAGAGAATTAAAAAAACTGGAAAAACAAGGAAGAAACGATTTAACAAGTGTTCATATTGGAGTTTGGAATACAAGAATCTTTTAAAGCACAGCATAGAATCATCAACTGAATCGCTATAGAATTAAGTAAAAAAACAGGAGATTTTAAAATAAAATGCTAGAACATTTAAAACTACTTTTGAAAAATGACGACAGATGAATCGACAAATTAAATTTATAAATCTAACTCTTTCGAAAATCTTTGTAGGTGAAATCTTTGGATGTATATGGAAATGTAGAAGTGATTTCACAATTAAGCTTCAGAGTTTATTTGTTTGTGAAGTACTTCATATCGATCAAAAGTCGTTTGTTGATTTCATTTCTAAAGTGCTTTTCAAATATTTTATTGTTGTATGCACCATAATATTTTATCACGTAAATGCATGACTAAATTTAAGTTGAATTCGGGAATTTAAATTACTTCCTCATTTCTTTACTTTCCTTGTAAAGCAGAAAATACTGATTATAAACAGTTTTCGATTTAGGTCCCTCTTACAGTTATTAAGTTTTATACCACTGGATTTTAGCTCCACGTATTTAGAAACAAAATCCATTAATAGAATATTCTAATAACTAGGAACTGAAAATTTCAATCTTTTGAAACGATATATTTTAGAAAGGAGAGTGAAATTCATTGGAAATGGATATGTTTATACCTCCAGCTCGAAATGCTTGAAATAAGATCCAGCTCCAGTCTCTGGATTTAAGTCGCATCACAGCGAATAAAGAGCTTTGAAGTACTTGAAGGAGATAAAGCTTGGACAATTATTGTTTTACACTGTTTTCGATGACATTTTGGACAAAAATATACACATACTAATGCCTGAAACGAAAATGAAAATTTTTATTCAATCATTTTTATGAATTCAACAACCTCAATTTCTTATGGTCCTTTCAATACTCATTATATACAGGGTTATTGATTAATAAGTGTAAAATCCTGAAATATGATTGTGTAAATCCAAAAAGTTAATCGAATCAAATGAGGGTTATATTGAATATTTGTTTTTTCTATTCTTTTACACTCAATCAATATTATTTTCTTATTTTTTTGCTTGTATTTTCCTGTATTTTTTTGTGTTTTAAGATGTTCATTTCACACCAAAGTCAACTACTAGGTATATCTAAACCGTTTTCAGTTTAAATAGTTTTCACCATAAATTGTTGAAGATGTTATGTTTCAGTACCTATATTCATGACCTCAAATAACAAATTACAATGTATTATTTATGTATTGAATGTAGTCTCATGATAAAATATAAATCCTACTATGAAACAAAACTTCAGATGTGAACTAGATCAATATTTTCAATAACTTTGGTGAGATTAACTAGAGAAATTCTCTCTTCGGTGAAATATATCATGTACTGCTAGGTTTTTGACACCTAATTAAGGCATTTTTTCAGCGGGATATTGAAATTGAAATAAACCAATGAATTAATTGATACCTCAAATAGCATCCTTAGTATAAATTCCTCGCGAAACTCATCAAATAATCATCAATTTTCCGCAATTATTATCCCAATAATCTTCTATGTCATTCCAAAATATTGAGACTACCTTGATCAATCTTAATCCTAACTTCGTTGAATGTCAACTTGAATTCAAAAAAAAATTATTAATGTGAAATTCGAGCGATTATCTTAATCGCAGATTGAACCTTGCGAGATGATGAAAGGTAGACGGTATTATTATCTATAATTTATTGAAATATGATTACCTATGCTGTAAAGAAATGTTTGTCATTTGAAATATGTACTTGGAAATAAATTCTTAAAATAGTACACTTTGGTATTTTTGCCACACAAAAACATTCCTATTATATGTATATGAATCAATATTCTGAAAAATAAACTTGCCCGATAATTATTTTAGCTGATGCTTGTGTGTGTGCTTGTCCAAAATGTCCAAAACAGACAACCATCCGCTTTCATAATAATGATAAAGATTTTGTTCCCGTACATTCCAAGCGTTATCGACGAGATCGATAATTCTTTGACGCAGATGTTCCTGTTACCCTGATCCGAAGTTTTAACTTTTTATGTTTCCCAAAAGGAAATAATCGAGAACGAGATTCGGTGAATTTGCAAGACATCCAGTAATACCTCTTATGCCAATTTCTTAAGGAAAACTTAATCCTACTGATCAGGAACATCGTATGTTTGTTATTACCAACAATATCCGAATAAGTAGCACTATTTTCACCCGTCACAGTATATAAAAAATAATGTAAATTCTACTTATGGCATTGATGACTGGAAAACATTAAATTTGTTCACAGTTGAATAATATTATTATATTGTGCAGACTAACAAAGAAACTGGTAGGTGCAAACAAAATACAAAGCTGACACTTTTTCTTGGAGGAAGAGTCTTGCACTATTAAAAAGTGACAGGAAAGCGCTCTATAAAGCTTATTTTAGACTTTATGTGGCTACAATTCCCAAAATAAAAATAAGAACCACTCGCAGACATGTGTATATTATCATGTTGATATTAATTGTATGTTTCCATTTATTTTTTCCTACCTTGCCGGAAAACCATTTATATAAACACCAAAAATAGGGCGGAAAGTATTATTCAGCAGCCCAGGGCGGTAAATTCTTAACGCCATGATTTTGAAGCTTTTCACCATCTGTTTCTTTATTTCTTTGACGTTTCACGTGAATTATGTAATAAAACGTCAGTGTATGTCAACATTTTTTGTTATATTTTCCTATTTTTTGGCTTATTCGGTAGGCGAAAAACAGTTGTGTGTCACACATGCAGGAAACGCTTTAGCAGCGCTGTCCTAGCTTCGCTAGGCTCGCACTTGCACTAGACATAGACGGACCGCATGTTGCAGTCGAGACCGACTACTCTAGAGCGGTCGCGCTGAAGTCGTACACGACCGCATAATGCAGTCGACTTCGACTGCTTGGAGCAGTTGTGCTCGAGCGCAAAATTATACTGATGCGAGCTTATTTTCAAGATGGAGTGAGGCGGGAGCGGACTGAACCGGTTGCCTCGTTGCCTGCCGAGAGAAAGGGATTGCTACTCAGCGGGGAGCGGGGAAGAGGTGGCGCGCGATCTTCAGGAACTGTTTGTAGCGGGTCGTGTATGGTGGGTACGGCAGCTCTAAGCAGTCGACCGCACGGCGAAACTCGAACACAGAGTGGCTGCTCCGACCGCTCAGGAACTGCTCGAGCGGTCCGTGTATAGCATCTGCAGATTGCCGTGCGGTGACCGCATCTGCAACATGCGTTCCGTTTATGGCCAGAGACTTGGGCTGCACAATATACTCGTTTTTTTGCCTTGGGAGCTGGTTTCTCTTTTAGCCACGAAAATTTTGAACACAATATACTACATATTTACTAATTATAATTTTTCTTTTTTTTCCAGGTAAGTTCAAAAATTGAACAAGCATTTTTTTGGGTGAGTAATCAAATTTATTTTTAAGTGGTAATGAATATCTTGGGCACCACGATTTGTTGCGTGATCCACTAACCAGCATAAACAAGCAAAACATATATGTTTATTAGGGTATAGAAAAATACACCTAACCTTTATTATAGGATTTTGAACAAAAAGTTATAATGATTCACCTTCCACGCCACTGTTATGATTTGAGTTAAACGGTTCGGGGATAGCGGGAGTTTCTCTTTCGGTTTAAATCACAGTTTAAGAAGCTTCGATATGAAGGCAATCTCATTCGTGATTCCCTATATAACATAGACATTCTCTCGAAGTATCAAGAGGAGTAATTGCGTGAAGAAAAATATTAAGAGCCCTCTAGCCCAATCAGTAATCCTGAAAGTTATAGTCGTTGTTGAAAATTAGGGGAAACTTTTATTAGTAAAACAAACATTCGCAGCGCCGCTGTAAGCCTCTGAATCTCACACTTATTTGCTAAATGAACTGAATCCAAGACCCAGCTATATTCACTTCAAGATCAATACACAACTTTTGAAGTATGGAGCTTCATGTAAACAGCCTACTTAATATCTGGCAAGAAAAGTTTTAAACGTTCTATAGTGTGGAATAGCCAAATGAAATAATTTCGATTACGAATAAATGGGAAAAACGTTTGGACGCGTCGATTTGTATTTTTAAATGTATTTTTTTTCAAATATATCAGGTTAGGTTACGTTCTATGTAAGTGGGGCCTTCTCGCCACCTCCACTGCGACCTTCGTTAGATCTATTGTGGCTCACCCATAAGGATTACAATTCACCCCACAAGCCTGTGCCTCTGTGTCCATGGTTGTATTTGGTGATACTTGTTTGCAGTCGTTCGGTTCCAAGGTACTAAAACCGAATATATTATACCTTACCCTGCCCAAGGCTGGGCATGAGCAAAGTATGTGCTCCGCAGTTTCGTCTTCCAAATTACAGAACCTACAGTCCGAGGTCTGAACCAGACTCATATATACTCATACTATACCTATATATGTATTTTAAATGCAGCCCCCTGTATATTATTTATCATTTGGATTTCATTTGGCTGTTCGACACTGTATAACAAAACCGTTATTTTTCACAACATATTTTCTCTTCTTATAACTTACACCTTACACTCACCATAAAATGAGAATATCAAGAGATATGAGCTCGCAGTTTTGACTGGTTAATAGGACATCTTCTCTGCCTTTTTATTAGAGTTAAAGTTATACTAGTCCATGAGAAACAATCATAAATAGAGCTAGGTGTTACATTACGCCCTCTAGTTGCCGATTGAAAAATTGAAAGTCTTGGTATTTTATTTATACTTATCTACCTTTAATGCTTTACACATGTCTACATTTTCGAAAATCAGTTTAGGCATATCTAGGTTACAGTTTTTTTCTTCTTCTCTGTCTTTTTATAAGCTAGTTAAAGTTATACTAATCGATAAGAAACAATCATAAATAGAGCTGGATGTTACATTACGCCCTCTAGTTGCCAATTGAAAAATTGAAAGCCTTGGTTTTTTTTTATATCTACCTTTAATGCTCTATACATGGAGTCTACATTTTTTGGAAATCGGTTCAGGCACAACTAAGTTACAATCTTTTTCCCCCATCACCAATAGGTGATGCAGAACAATAACTTTAACAAGAGTTGTAGAATGAGGACAGTAGTTTCTTAACTTGATATTTTTTACCAACTTAGTTTAAGGAATATTTTGTAAAAAATCAATTTGATAAATTTCGCTACCTAGCTATGTACTACTACTACTACCTAGTACTATGGACTAAAAAATATATTTAATCATTTCTTCATGACCGATTTCCTTATAAGAATTTTTCCCCAAACTCCATGACATACGATTTCAGAGATTTGTTACCTAGTTGCCCCTATTGAATAACCGCGTAGATACAACGACGTCGATGTATTTTAAAATACACACTTTGAAATGAATTTGTTGGCGGCTTTATGTAATTCCAGTTTATTATTCAGAAGTTCTGTTTTGTTTATGCAGCTCCAAAATTTCGCGCAGCTACAATAAGAGCTGGTATATTCAAATTTCATTGAACTTCATCGTACAGAAGACAATTGCACGTTGCTCGTTGACTATAAAAGCGGATTTTAACCGATTTCTCACTAGTTCTCAACAAACCGCATTTCGGAATAATAGATAGCATCCTCTACACCATAAACACTGACAATTATAACACATTAAATGCAGGATGTGCCTACTATTAATTATCTTCACCATACGTTCTCATACTGTATACTAGGGATCATTCTAAAAACCAATCAAAAATCTATTTAAAATGGTAGATATATATACATGGTGAGTAATGAGGAACTTTACTTACTTCTACCACATGTCCGTCCGGGAGAATATCTTGCTGCTACGAAAAAGTGTCAAGTCCTCTATTTTATTGATTTAGGAGATTTGTGAAGGGCGACGACCCAGCACTGTACTGGAACGCGTTTGATGCGATAATTACAGTCAAGCAAGGTCGGACATGGTTAGTACTTGGATGGGTGACGTGACGACCATACCAGGGAAAACCATCGTATAGGGCCCGTACAGCCTGCAGCGGATTAGCATATCACAGCTCGCAGGCATTATACCAATGAGCACGAGGTATAATGTAGATATGCCGTCTTTCGGAGGAGACGTAAAACCGAGGTCCCGAGTCCATGGATGTTGGGCTCGTTAAAGAACGCTACCACTGGTTGGAACACTAGTGGGTTCGCCAAAATTTCCGGTTAGGGGTAGAGTGCTCCCGGCGTCGGTGATTAGCCTCAGTCGCAGAAATAGACCGACGTTAAATAACAGAATAGAAAAAAAAAGAGATTTGTGAAATTGACCATAAATTTTAATTGGCTATAGTGCTTACACTCGATGATTGTTAATCTATCAACAAAATTGTAACCTATGGATTTCATCTCCAGGATGTAGTCGCTAAACCATTTGAATATGATATGGGTATAGATTACTTACTTTTAATGTCAGATGTAGCCATTCCTATTTATTTGAAAATAGTGAACACCTGAGGTGTACAACATATAATATTATAGATAGCAAAAATAGAATATTATACACCAAGGTGTTGAAGACTATTATTATTGACCGAGCACCAAAATTATTTTGCGAGGGGCTTTGTCCCGAGCGGAATAAGGCTTATAAATGTCTTCCCCACCATGGTGTATATAAAATTTTTTCCAATACTTGTCAAATTTAAGACAAAAATTGGAAATAATTCACAAACGCACCTCGAGAAGCGTTTACCCCGTCGTCTGACTGACAAGTACACTGTCAGTTTTCGATATAATTATGAACGTACTCGTTATGTCATCAGTCATTTTTGGTTGAGCTCGAATTTGAAACTAATGTCATTTTTTCATTCAAATAATTGTATCTTGATGAGTAATTTCAAGCAGCAAATATGTTAAAGACAATCTCCTGGGTATACAAAATTATGTTGCACAAGTACTGTTCCTGAATTCTCAAAATATTTGTATTTGTCTATTATTGACCCAGGTTAATAATAGAAAAAATTATTAACCACTAATAGAGAAATTCAACTTCTCAGTTCGCTAGAAGAAGCAATAATTGTAAACTTCACAGCTAGTAGTGAAAAACATATTTTTATTATCCATAATACACTGTCGAACAACAAATAATTTTCCAAACAATTTGGAACTCCTAATCGGAAAAGACAGCCAAAATCAACGAATCTATAAGCATACCAAATATAAGATCTAATAGTATTATATTATCGTATTGTCGCGAATAACCATGCTTCCAAAATTACAAAAAAAATGTTGTAATATAATGTAATAACCATTACATGAGAGTTTTATACACTATTTTTCTTACGAAGAAATTTGATTGAAAAAAATATTTAAAAAAAATGTACCACCTGGCATTCGAACCCTGTACGTACAGATCGAAAACAACCTTTATCCACGGCCACCTTCAAAATTAGGCATTTACGAACCAAAAAAAATGTGTGAAATCATACATTATACATACGTTGAAAAGCGTGCGTAAATGAACAATGCTTTTTATATGGGACTTTCATTATAACACTCAAAAGCGTGCGTTAATAACCAATGCTTTTTAAATGGGGTTTTCATTTTAACACTCTTTTTTAGCTACGAAATTATCTAGTTGCCTTGAATTCAGTCGTTTGTTGTATAAACTTTTGTGCAGTCAGTAAATTTGACAGAAGTGTCAGACAAATAGTGAAAAATATTTGTTACTTTAAAAAAATACAAATTACCCAATGTTATAATCAGTAATTCAAATAATTGTCCTCATTTTACTTAAAATATGAATTTAAATAATGAGAATTCGTTGTGTATATATTTGTTTATAGAAAATTCATTTTTATGTTTTTAACCCCTTCCGAGCACATTTTTATATTTTTTCTTCATGTGGTTGTAGATAAAGTTTTGTATGACACTTGTGCGTGAAATACTTTTGCGCACTCGTTGCGAAAAAGGCACTCGCTACGTTCGTGCCTTGCATTTTCGCAACTCGTGCGCAAAAGTATAACCTCACGCACTTGTATCATAAATAACTATTGCGGCGCCTTTCCCAACTGTGCTACGGGACCATCATATTGTTGAACTAATAACATAAAGCGTATAGGTATGTTACTGTTACAAAATTATTAATAAATTATTGTAAACAAAAATTAATAAGTTTAAATATGTATTTACCTTGTTCATTGAGTTTTTTTTGGTCTAGTGCTCGACATTTCTTTTAAAAACTGACGCAAAAGATTTAAACTGTTATAAAACACTGTCAAACTGTCAAACATTCTACAGAAAATATTGGGTCTGCCTACTTGGGTATTTGAAAATCTAGATTTCTATTGGTCAATTTTTTAGTTTCATAATGAAAACCAGTGTTATAATGAAACTGAAAATTAGCATTTAATTAACAACTTATAGTAGGTACCTATAGGAGTAGAAAAAAAAATTAATGAGTTTTTTGTAATTGTTTTGTATTGGTGTAGAATTCTCACTTCCGTTTCCCCTTACATCTTCTGCCTGTTTGGAGTGTGTGATGGTAACTCGACCAAAATAATTATTTGCAAATATCTATGATTGGATTGCGGAGCACGTTTAAAAGATTTTGTTTCCAGTGTAAATAAAATGATATTCAACTCACGGAATACCATCATTTGTCTTTGCAAATGTCCAGTTGTAAGCGATTGCTAGAACACAGGTTTTTTTCTTAAAAAACGACAGCAGGTTGTTACAAAAACAATAATTTACGTCTTAAAATGAGGTTAGCTTAGCAATAGCACTAATTACATACAGTGAAAGAAATATTTATCAAACATTTCTTCCAGTTCTCTAAGTTAGAAACTAATTCGAGGAAAAATATTTAAAAAAGACGCAATAAGCAAGTGCTATCATAAACTTATTAACACAAGAACTGGATATAAATAGGATAGGAAAACAACTGGCTTGAAATTAATTACTCTTCTTATGAACTTTTATTTAGGTATATATTAAATTCCAGTGTAAAAATATTTAACATGATTTGTATAATTTTATTTTCAATTTGTACAATTTGTGGTTTACTTTTGTTGTATGAGTTTTCGTCTATCAATTGACGTCTCCGAAATAATACATGGTATCAATATTAAAATTTATTAAAATATTAAAATTTAAGAGATATCCAAAAAATTCCAAAACAGGTAGAGAGGGGGAACTGAAATGACACGAGAAAGAACAAAAACTAACTTAAATAGTAGTGGCCTCCAATAATTTGATAAGTTGGACGTGATTTGTAGACCTTTTGACTTATTATATCCCTGCTCCAACCGCAATCAGAAACTGTCAGACCATTACAATCAGTGATAGGAATTACGCGGAAGTAAACTCGTTGTTTACTATGACCAGTTATTCTCTGATCGTTTTTGATAGTTTCTGACTGTGGTTGGAACAAACCTAATAATCCATAGAAAGAAATCAAGGATGTGAGATCGGCCGATCTGGACGACCAATGAATTAGTACCTCGGCCTATCCAACGATTCGGAATATTCGCATTTATTCATTGCTTAACAAAATCCTTGCATTATGGATTGAGTATGTAATATACAGATCGCGAAAAGTCTATTCGAGGCATACGATTTACACAAGTACGACAAGGAAAATATTGGAAAAACTACGTTAAAGAGGGAGACGAATAATTTGTGCGCAGTCAGCTGTTGCCAAATGTATCTACTTATCCGTAAAAGCTATTCCCAATTTTTTCAATATTTCATATTTTGTTTGGATATTAATTTATAATAGTAAATAATGATATCAAAAATTACTAATAATAGGAAATAAACCAGTTTCCATTGGAAATTACTCCTAAATTTTAAAATGAAATTCAAATTTCAATGCACTTTCCGACCACCACCCAAGGATTTACGAACGCTACCGATGATACGTGTGATGTCATATCTCTTGTGTTTACTTATGTCAATATGGCCGGTATTGCATTAGGTTATGTGTAGTTGTGTCCCTATATTGTATTTCAATCAACTAATAATTGCTTCATCGACGTAAAAATATCATTTATATGTTTGTTTGAGACCTTACGTGTTTGTGTGCGCTTTTTTTATTTCTAAAAGTCAACGTAAAGTGGAAAGTGATCATAAATATTTTCGATATTTCCGAGGATATTTTAAAACTTTTGGAAGAATATATTTTATTTACTAGTTCAGTGTTCAGTGACGATTCTTTCATATTTTGTGAGTAAAGATATGGCTAACGAAGGTTTTGTAAAAGCACAAACTGATAACTTGCCCAAAGTAGACTAATGTATGCTGCTTGAATTTATTAAATCAAACAGCTGCTTTAATGCAGAGGAGTTAAAGCATTATCGTAAGTACGATTTAAACTATGTTTAATTTATATAATATATACCAAACATATTTCGATGTGTGGTCGTAAGAAAATGATGTTTTTATGGTTGATTCCTAGACATATAGGTACATAACCTCAAACTATTTATGAATAAAAATTACCAGCATAGAAGTAAGTGCTTACATTAAAATGGTCTTCATAAACAAAAGTAATGCCCTTCTCTCAAGTGTATTTTTGCTTGCGCCATCAGGTAAAGTAACAAATATTTTGTCTGGAGTTTCAATAGACGTTGATTTACACACTGGAACAATGCAATACTTGGAATACACAGTTTTTTTTCGGCTTTATCCATTTTCAAAGCTTTTAGAAACAAATTAGGTCACAAGAACTCAGAGCGTGATACACGAATAAGAACGTAAACAAATGACGTCACACCATGGGGCAGCCATCTTTATGACGTAAAGCGCGTTTTGGCGGACTTTCCAATTTTATGATTTTTAAAGTCGTTTTAAAAGTAAAGTTTATATTTTTTTGCAAAAATTGGCATGCAAGGTGTTAGGAGACCTGATAAAGCGTCAATTCCCACCAATAGCAAAATTTATGTTTGTACCCTATTGTTAAATCGAATGCAGTGTATAGATTTTATTCATTGCAGATTGTAATTTGTCCAAATTTTTTGAAAAGTCAATAATATTACCAATGTATATTTTATATTAATTGCATTCCATTACTTCATTTCAGTTTTACTGTTTTCAAGCCTATAATTTTATTGAAATCAAAGTATTCATAAAAAAATCGCTTTCCGTCAAAAAATCCAATAATCATCATCTCTTTTTTCCACTGGAAACGCTTTTCATTAAAGTTCCTTCAGAGAATCTTCAGAGATTCAGTTAAAGTTTTTTATTGACATCATAAATTCTTCTTCTTCTTCACCTAATCTTTTCTAATAATTAACATTACTTGATAGATTAGTTGCATATATATTTTTTTTGAAGTGACATACATTTGAAGACATTTTTATATACAAAAATCCATATCTATAGAATATACAAATATTCTACCTACATACATCCTATTGATATGACTCCAGCGAACATTTGTTAAACCGAACAATAGTGTCGAAAATATTTCCATGTTTAGTATGTCCCATGACTACTTTAGAATCAATTTTTAGACATCAATGGAATGTTAAAAATATATCTTACAAGTTATCATATTCCTTCCATTGAAACCTCTTTTATACAAAATAAAAGTTGGGAAGCTTTTTATTAAAAATGACAACCACTTGTATTTCCAAGAGAAATTAATGATTCTTAGACCCTCCCAGTTTCGTTTTCATTTATGTTGGATCTTTAACTTAACTATCAATGAAAACATCACACAGTGGATATAGAACATTATAGACCAGGGCTGAAGCCTTTAAAAATGAAAAGAAGTGAAAAAAATAGTAGGATGAAACCCATTGGCAAAGGAAGAGAAAATAACAAAAATTAAAGGAAA
>CAJUYG010000001.1:304258-363060 GCA_910591675.1 Galerucella calmariensis | reverse complement strand
GGAATGCAATAAACTATTTGTATAAATCGTGAATAATAGAGGACCCAGTACTGTTCCCTGTGGAACACCACAAGTTACTGTCCTGGAACGACTTGAAACTCCATCTATACTTACTATTTGTTTTCGCTATGATAAATAGTCTTATAATAAAAAGTAAGCTAAATCTCTTATACCGTAACATTGCAGTTTCTCTAATAAACGTTTATGATTAACAGTATCGGGGGCTTTTGATAAATCCACAAATATGCATATGAGTGGAACTTTTTTATCTAACGCCTTATATGATTGCGATGTTAGCTGCAATATGGCATCCTCAGTAAAACGCCCTTCTCTAAAACCGAACTGGTTATCAGAGAGTATATGAAACTTTTCAAGAAATCCATACACTCTATCTTTAATAAGTTTTTCTAATATTTTCGAAAACACTGACAACAATTAAATAGGGCGGTAATTTTCGACTTATTGTTTGTTACCGTGTTTGTATAGTGGTTTAATGATACCAATCTTTAAGCAATTTGGAAATTTACCCTTCTGAAAACATTTATTAAAATTATTAGTTAGAGGTTTTGCAATTTCAAAATTTATTTCTTCTAGAGTTTCTGATCTGATATTATCCCATCCTGGGGATTTTTTTTTGTGTCAAGTTATTAATGATATTTATATATAGTTTCGATTTCAGATACTGGATTTAGAAACACAGTATTATTTATATTGGTTGTATTTTCTGAAAAATTGCTTACATCATTTATTTCATTTGCATAATTTTCACCTAAATCGCTATAATAATTATTAAATATATCTACAATTTCACTCTTTGATGTTATGAGTTCATTGTTCACCTCTAATGTCTCTATTGTTGCGTTAGGTTTTCGATTTGGACAAATACTATTAACTGCGTTCCATAATCCACTAGAAGAATTTGGGCTATTTTCTATTATTCTATTCGCATATTCTTTTTTAGCTTTAATAGTTTTCTGTCTAAGTGTGTTCTTTAAGCACCTATAATTTTTTCTTAGTATCAAATTTTCAGGGTGTACCTTCAGTTCTCTATACATTTTATTTTTTTCATTTATTATATTCAGTATTTCTGGAGTAATCCATGACTTTTAAGTTCTTTCCGTATTTACTTTGATAGTATTTGTGTTTAACTGGATATATTTAGTTAGTTTTTCTATAAAGTTTTCCATAATCAAATCGACATTTTCTGAGTCATAAATATTGATCCACTGTTCATTTTCCAGGGTCTCTTAAATTTTCATAGCTTTATATATTTTTTATATTTATTTTGCTGAATCTTGTCAGTAGAAATTGACTCACAATTGTAAATAACTGCGATTGGAGAATGATCAGTTATATCATAATTGAAAATGTATGAATTAGAACGATTTCGAATGCTATTATTTTTAACAAATATGTGGTCTATACATGTTTTACTACTAGGTCTTGTAATTTGATCTATATAAGGAATGAAATTAAAAGAATTAAATACATTTTTATAATTATCAGTATCATTATTGTTTTCCAGTAGATCGATATTCATATCTCCAATGACAATATGGAATTTATTTTGTTCCCTTAACTGTAGATAATCATAACGCTCTGTAATGAAGTTATTTTTATCTGTACTGGGTGATCTGTAAATAGCTGTTAAGACTAATTTAATTTTATTCACAATAATATGTAATTCAATGGCAGTACTCTGAGCAATCTGAACAATATTATAATTGTATTTTATATTACATTTTATAAATACTAAGATTCCATCGTTTTTGTTTAATGTTCCTTCACTGTAGACATTGCTATAACCTGGAATAGTGTATACATATTTATCGAAAATAGTGAAAGTTTCCGTTGAAATTATTATTTCATATTGCTCAGAAAACTGATTAGGAAATATTAGGGACTCATCGTAATTTTTGCAGCACTTCTGATATCCAGATGCAATATTTTAAAATTTGGAAGTTCATGAGTAAAATAGCTTTGGTTAAATTTTTGTATGTCAAATATGAGTTTTCCTAATATTTCCTCATTTTCGTAGTTTTTAATAAATGGATCCAGTTTTAAAATTAATTATTTCTATTTCTTAATGAAGGCTTTCTCTCTCTAGCTGGGGTAGCTGGGGTTCTTCGACTCCTATAATTAATAACTTTCACGTTTTCAGGTACAATTCTATCATTATCATTTTGAAATTTCACTATCACACGACCATGTCAGTGCTGATATTTTTTTTTCGATATAATACATGCTCAAGAATACCGCTCTCAAATAGATGAATGCTACATTTTTACGAAGAATCCCGCTTTTAGAAAAACCATTGCTTAAAAACAATCCTCCGATATTGTCAATTTACATTTACGTGTATTTTGTTCCAGATCCTTAAATATAAATTCATGCTGAAACCTATAAAAGAGTAGATAGTCTTGTGGTACAATCAAGATTGTATAGAAAGTAAGTTGTTTGCATTGATAGCAGCTTTCCCTTTGCAGCGCTTAACGAGTCTATACTAAAAAAGCGAGTTGCCTAAAGGGTAAAAAGAATGTGTCTTTAGATTTTGGCTGAACTCACATTTTTAATAAGTATAATCAAATTTGAAATTTCGAAATGCCTATATTACGCATAAAATACACGCTATATGTTTTTTATGTGCGCTGTTTCTTTGTGTCTTTATTTTAATATCTTGATAAAAGAAGTGAAATGTGGAATTTTTGTACATACAGATATCTTTTTGGTTTCGAGCTATTTTAGATGTGTGTATAAGGGTACATATTACTTCGAGAATATTCTCGAATGGGCAACTACATAAATGATCACGTTCTAATGATTCATGTCGCATCTTGAATATTTTTGTGGTCATCAACATAGTAGTCCCACCAATAATATGGAACAGGATCTTGCTTTTACCTCATTCATTCATTCATTCATACGTTTGGGTTGGCCCAGACACTTGAACTGAATCTTTGTACCATTATCCATGTTATCTACCTACTTCCATTCCAGAAGCTTCGTATCTTCTATATAGGCCACCAGTTTATCTGGAGGAATCTTCAGTAGTTATGATGGTTGTGTTATTTCCACTTCGAAGTGCTTCCGTCTGAGTCATTGTAAGTTCCCACAGAAGCAGAGTATGTGAATAGGTGTTTCATCGTAGAGCTCACATTTTCTGCAAATAGGTTCACTAACTTTGCCCATCCTGTGCAGATGCTTCCTCAGAGTACAGTGTCCAGTCACCAGGTCGGTAACTGTCTTCAAATTTCTCTTACTCACTTTCAACAACCTGGACGAGAGTTCATTGTCTAACATACTCATCAGACTCTTAGCATGGAGGTGTCCTTGTGTCAGCCTCCATTTGTTGGATTTGCTTAACTAGCCAGTTCCCGACTTCCCCTTTTATGTAATCCTTTGTGATTCCACAAAACGGTTCCAGACCTGTGAAGGCTCCTTTAGAGTCTTCTTTAGCTAGCTGGTCTACCATTTCATTCCCTGCAATTCCCTTATTTGCCGGCACCCATATTGGAGACACTTTGTTGCCTCTTGCCAGCATGTTGAGGGATTCTTTACAATTTCTTACCAGCTTAGACCTAATTATTGGACTTCTGGTAGCGTTAAGCGGAGTCTGGCTGTCAGTGAATATTTTAATTTTTTGTCCGGTATATCCTCTTCTGATGCTCTCATCAATGCAGGCTATAGCGGCAATCGTCTCTGCTTGAAACACAGTTGTGTATAGAACAAGAGACAGTTTCTTTCTAGATCCACTTATACCCAGTGCCATGGTTTGTTTTGGATCCATCGGTGAACCAGATGATTTCTCCAGAATTACCTGGATGCATCACCTGTTCCCTGGATGGAATGATGATATTCACTCGCTCAGTGAATATGTTCTCCGGTGTCATGCTATCAAAACTCATGTGAAATATGTGCTCAACCAGTATTCTCTCAGTAATATCAGTGTGTCCTTCTCGAACGTTGTTTGGGGACCATAAGTCTCCCGATTTCAGCCTAAGAATTGCCATCACCGCCTCCGCCTTTACAAAAAGTTCCAAAGGCGGAAGTCCAACAAGAGCTTCCATTGATGCCGTCCCTATGCTGTTCATTGCCCCAGTAAAACCAAGGAGGTCTTGTCTTTGGATTGCAGTTCATATGTTTACTGCTGAGGACACATTTGTCCTCCTCCATCATTGTTTCATAGGTGATCGTTGGTCTTATCACAGTTGTGTAAAGCCAGTGAGCCACCTCAGGTCGTGCTTGTACCTGTATAGTAAGTGATTTACATCTTCTATTTAAATAAAATGCTTTGTCAAAAATTACTGCCTGACGGATCAATGGACAGCCTCAACTGCTGATCGTAGTGTGACCTGAAACTTGGAGGATGTGTTCTTTGTATGAGGTAGGCATCCGATAAAACAATATTTTCCGAAATTCTATCCCTAAGGGGGTGAAAACGGGGGCAAAGTTTATATTGGACAACATTATTCCCTGGTTGAATCTACTGAAAATTTTGTATAAACATTCTTTAGCGTGTTTCGTATTTTATTAAAACTCATCGCCTAGCGGTGTTAAAAAAGGGTAGGAAGTTACTTTGGAGATGATTTGCACCGAATTTGATATCAATAATCCTTAACGCTTTTAATTCAAATAACATTTATTTATTTTTATTTTGGCACGCTTGAAAACTCAATCTGATTTTTTTTTTAAAAAACGTTGAACTCACTTAAAAGCTTGGTGAAATGCCATACTGGCATTCATAATAACGTAAAAAACTAATTAAAAATCCTATCAAAACCATTTACGACTTCTACGCGGACGAAGACGCGGGCAAAATCTAGTTCAGGATAAATAAATTTATTATTATTTCGGATAAAGGTTTCTTTTCCAGATTCATTAAATATTAAGCAATTAATTATGAAACGGATAAAACTTTGTGTATGAAACAATTGTCAGACATACGCTGAATTAAGTGGACTTTTAGGAAATATACAAGAGAATAATATAATCCTAACAAATGATCTCATGAAATATTTAAGTGACAAGCACACAAAGAAAAGTTGGGGATAATCAGCGCCTATTTGCGGAGACGTAAACCAGCGCTAACAAGTCCTATCAGTAGTACCCTATAAGAGCCAAAAGAAAGCAGGTTACCTGTTTGCTGCGGTAATATTTACTTATTCTGATGGCACTACAGGATTTGAAGTTCACAGTTAAGACTTGAAATTTGCTTACTCATCTAGGCTACCAACATGCACATGAATAAGTCTAGGCGAATTAATTGCCATCAACGATACACAACATATTCTAAAAACTAACGTCACTAAAAGGGCATGGACTCAGCTCCATATTTACAGTGAAGCAGTGTCGAATGCGGTTAGTACTTGGATGGGAGACCACTGGGAAAACACCGCCGTAGAGCCTGTATATAGTCTGCAGCGAAGCACTCTACACTACTAGGGTGCACTTTAGACTTCTAGGGTGAGTAGCATATCACAGCTCACAGGCATTATAAAAATGAGCACAAGGTATAATGTAGATATGCCGTCTTGTGGAGGATATCCAAGATCAAGACTTTTTTCCCCACAAGTGTTAAACTCCCAATAAACACAGATACGCGAAAAAAACGTTGAATTTTTCAAGTAACGCCACCAGCATTCATCGTTGAAAAAACGGCAAAATGTCGTTAGGAAATACGTTTCATTCTGGTTTTACGGTAACGTTACTTGATTACGTTAATTCAATGTTATTCCCTCGTTGCAAATATACCCCTGATAATGTAATCTCTACTGAAATATAACGTTGTAGTTGGGTTTCAACGTAACTCGATTTATTCACGGTTTTTCAACGTTATTTATCCATTAAAATTCTACTTCAATTTAACGATATTTTTTGGTTTCGATGTAACGTTACAGATATACGAATATATAACGTTGATGTTAAATTTGTTTTAACGTGGAAAACATACTTGTTATAATGTGAACTCTACTGAAATATAACGTTATAGTTTGGTTTCAACGTAACTCTACCAAACCACGGGTTTTCAACGTTATTTATCCAGTGAGATTCTACGTCACTATAACGATTTCTTTTGGTTTCCATGTAACGTTGCAGAAATACGAATTTTCAACGTTGATGTCCGATTTGTGGGGACCATGAAAAATATTGGAATAACACCGTTGTTTCAGAATGAATACCATACAGGGTTAGTACGAAGTCTTGAAACGGTGAAATATCATAAGAAATAAAAACCGGAACAAAAATCGAAAAATTACTTTCCAATCATTTTTCAAAAGCTCACAAATGACACCAAACTCTACCCACCTTCTATACCTCCAGAGGATGGGGTAGCGGGCAACTTCCTACCCCTAGAAAAGAGAGGGATAAATTTAAAAACTTGATTAGATCTATTTTTTCGGCATACTAGGTTTCTTCGGTACAAAGATATTGTCTGCAATTTTGATACAATAATGAATTTCAAATCGGTTATTGTTCCCAGGAGAAGTGTTAGGTTAATCGAGTTTGGTGTCATTAGATAGCTTTTGAAAAATAATCGAAAAGGCCTTTTTTCGATTTTCGTCCCGATGTATATTTCTTCGTTGTTCCTGGATTTTGTACAAGCCCTGAAAATGAAAACAAATGTTTATATTTTTGAAAAAATATAATAATAAAACAAGCATAAAAATAATATCTATACAAAATTTATAAAAACAAACTAAATCAAAAGTCCTTTAAACTTAAAAATCACTTGCTAAAAATTATTTATAATTAAAAGTGAGATTCAAGGATGTCTTCGTTGTTTGGATTTATGGGCGTCATTCATCCCTTTCTTCGCGAATTTTAGTTAATCTTTCGTAGCATCGGCTATCTGTACGTCAGGTGCCGCACCAAATTCCTTTTTCACGTCAACTGCAAAAATTAATTAATATTCTACAGTGCATTAACACATCACAAGGTACTTACCAAATTATTAACAGTCGAACAAACACGTGCAGACACAATCTTCAACAAATGCAAAATGGCGACTATGGCGAGTGGCGTTTCAACAGACCATACTGACCGTGCAGCGTTGCCAAAGAGTGATTAAATTACATATATATGAGGAATATGCATAAATTCCCTCGATGAATGACTGATACACGTATGCTGTATAGTTATAATCATGGGTCTCATATTTTAAAAAATAAATAACTCGACCAATGAGGACAAGAAAATGAGGTATAGATATAAAATATTGGTTATTGTGGATTTTTTTAATCATTATATTCGATGCAACGCAATACACTTGGCAATCAAGTTGCGGAAACGTTATCTATTCAACGTATGTCTAATATGTACTTTCAATACTTATATATAATATTACTTTTATCAAAATAAATTGTCTTTAGATGTGACGAAGAAGTTAGTATTTACACAAGGTTGGTTAACAATAACATTACATATTCCTTTCATTAATTATTGAGTAAAAAGCAAAGGAAACATGAATTTTATAAATTATGTAGGTATTATTAACGTATAAAAAACGTTGAAGTAAAAACATTGAAACAACGTAATATTTCTATAATTGTATCAACGTTGGTACACCACTACGAGAAAATGTTGAAGTGAGGTGGTCTACCAAAGAGATTATTATGCACGTTGCTTTGATCCGGATGATCAACGTTTATGTACTGTTTGACACTGTTGGTTGAATACACGTTGAGAAAATACGATGAGAACACGTTTCACAATGGTAGAGCAGAGTGGTAGTCTACAACGTTGAATTATATGCAATTAGAAACGTTGTCTCAAAGCAACATCAATGATGTAGTTATTTTTAAGTTCTTCGTTCAACGGATTATAAACGTTATTTTCATGAAGATTGATAAACGTAGAAACAAAGAGTTATTGAAACGTAGAATATAGGTTGCTCAAAGCTTAGAGTTATTGAGTAGTATTATATTCAACGTTTATTATGTGATGTTTCTAACTACTGATTGAATATACGTTGAGAAAACACGATGAGGACACGTTTCGTGATGGTAGCGGAGAATGGTAGTCAACAACGTTGAATAATAAGTAATATGTAACGTTGTAGCAAGGTGGAGTTAATGATTTAATTGGTATTAAGTTCTTCATTCAATGGATCAAAAAGCTAATTCTTGTAAAGTTTAATGAACGTAGAAAAGAAGAGTTATTTAAACGTAGAATATAGGTTGCTCAAAGCTTCGAGTTACTGAGTAGTGTTAAATTCAAGTTTATGTGATGGTTCTCATTTCTGATTTAATATACGTTGAGAAAGCACGATGAGGACACGTTCCATAATGGGAGTGAAGTAAGGTAGTTAACAACGTTGAGTAAAAATCAATCAGAAACGTTGTCTCAAGGTAACGCAAAGGATGTAGTTGTTACTAAGTTCTTCATTCAACGGATAAATACCGTAATTTCCAATAAGTTTAATAAACGTAGTTATTTAAACGTAGAATATCGGTTTCTTAAAGTCCCAAGTTATTGAGTAGCGTTATATTCAACGTTTATATAATGTTTTTTACTTTTGATTGAATATACGTTGAGAAAGCACGATGTAGACACGTTTCATAACGGTAGTGAATAGTGATGAGTTGAGTCATATACGTTAATTATAGGTAGAATTAACGTTTGGTTGTATAATTGTTTCGAAAGTAACGTTGCGAAAATCAACCGTAACGCTTAATCAACGTCTGCTACCACATATAAACGTATATTACACGTTTGTGTGTTTATTGGGCTTGGTATGTTACCCCCAAAGTATAGCCTGAAAAAGTCAGGAGAAGAAGAATATTTTTGGTCGTTGTTTTTCTCATTGATTATGGACGTCAAGTCATTCATTTCAGCAGCGTTCTTTGGGTACTACTGATATAACTTCTAAGAGCTGGTTTTCGTCGTGTTTAAGAGGCACTGATTAGCTGAATAACATGCTTTCTTTGTATTTGAAATACTGAGAACGTAAAAACAAACCATCTACTGCTAATTAAAATGTCAGTAACATTCAAAAAGGGTTGATTGCTAAGGATATTAGCAGACCAGTTTATCAGAACGTTTTTACTTACGTGGCATTGACATTGTATCATAATCTTCAGGATGATCAAAGAGTTAGTTTTTGAAATTAAAATAAAGACAGATACGAATGACGTTAGTTATTTATTTTTCGTGCATAATGTTTTATATTAAAGGGAAATAAGTAACTAAATTGGAAAGGAATATAGCGTAGTAGATACTGAAACTTTTTTTTGTCTAGTCGATTTTAATTTAAAGTTTAGAACGTGCTACAAATGAATGTCAATGTACAATTGAGAAAATAATAGTATTATTAGGAAGATCTTTTATTGAGCTCCAACACAAATCAAGTCATCCTTCAGTTAGGTCAGATTTGCTGAATCAAGTTTTGGGTCGAAGTGTATTCCGAGCATCTTTCATTTGCCAGCACAACCGCTTAACAGGATTGCTCCCTTGTGTATGCTTTACGTGCCCATCTACACGGAAACTATTTTACCTCTTATTTGCTACTACCGACAAAAATCCAATGAAGCTGTGCCTTTAACCGACTAAAGAAAATTTATTCTAATATGGTTAAACCGGAACATTTTATATTGCCGATAAGTCTAGAGTAGAAACTGATAAAAACATGTCACTTTGCAGCTTTCAGAACGAAAAGAGAATGCTTCATAAATTGTGGTGGATAGTACTATGACATTATTGAAAGTAATTAATCATCAATAATATAAAATGCAATGAGCTCGTTAACTGTGGATCACTGCAAGTGGTACAGCTACTGGGACCTAGCCTTATGGCGCGAATTGGAATGGACAGTTTTAACACATTTAGGTTATTATTATTTGACATAAATTGTGTGCAGTATTTGTTAAATATGACAGAACCTAAATTTTGCTTAGTTTCCACTATATTTGGTTTAAATCACGAGAGAGGCGAGACGAGAGACCCATTTTATCTCGTCTGACGAAACGAGTATACGTCTCAAAGTTGGAACTTGTTTTTCAGTTATATAAAAATTTGTAAGGTATCGTCTGACGAGGAAATTAGTTTTTGCAGCACTTGTTTCATCTTTTTGTTTGTGTTACAAATGATGCACACCGTCTTTAATCAACTTCATTCCACGAGTAATTTTTTGAACACTACTCAAATTGACACCCGTTGCCAATATGATATACTCCTTAACTTTTTCAAAGTCTCTTAACGGTTGATTACTTATAGCCTCTTTTCTCATAAAATGAATAAGATTAGCTATAACTTCCCGTATTTGACTATTCAATTTTTACCTTTGAGACTTGATTTAAACTCCATTATAATAATAATAATAATTCTTCTGACTGTACGTAGCTGTTCACTCGCTGTATTGCTCACAGCAACTGACTGCTCCTGGACAGTCTATCCGTGAAGATCACTTCCTTACTTCCTTGAAAATTTATACTTCCTTTCAAAACTACAGAGTCCAATTTCCATTCTAATGCAGATTCAGATATTGACTGTTTATGTATGTTATTTTGGATATTTTATTGTATGAAAGATGTTGAATTAATCATATTTTCTTATTTGCAAAAGGTTTTTTTTATTCTCTCACCCTCATTCCCTATATAATATTTGCAGCTGAATGATTTAGCACAAAAATGTTATTTCTCAATCTTCGAAGACTTGACTTAAAAGACTAAAACACAAATATTAAAGTGCAAAATCATTTAATTGCAAATATTGTACAATATTGCGAGTATCCTGAAAGCTTAAAAATTCAAAAAGCACGCGTATTAAGTGATAGTTCATACCAGTAGCCAAGGTAGGCGCTAATGGTAACTTTATGCCACAGAACGCTACACGTTTCACAGCTCACTTATTTATTTCTTTATGGACTATTCACACGACGAATGCGCATTGCGGGCTTGAACGTTTTCAAACATTCAGGTGTTTGTGTCCTACTGATTCTACCAATTCTATTGTTTTTACAGGACACCTTGGTTAAGATATTCATGAAACACTTTCCACCATTCCACAAGCCGCAGTTTTCTACGTCTAACTGTAATATTTGTCCTAGCATATTGTGAGAATTTATAAATTCACTTCATACCCGTTAACAATTTCAGGCACGTATCGTAAATCCAAATTTTTAAAGCATCTGCCTTTCCATAAAATCGCGAAGAAATTATGCCTTCCACTTGAAGCGTAAAATTCTTGTAATAAACCTACGATTAATTAAATTAACATTTTATTAAAATGTTTGGGCCTTTATTATATGGAGGTTTAACAGATTTCCAGATGAGTACCCGTATAAAAGGCACAAAAGAAAATAACATAAAAGTTTAGGTGGTAGAAAGAGCGCTATCGCATAATATAAACTAATATTCTCTTTTCCACGTTGAACTTACAACTTTAAGTTTACCTTTAATAGGACGTCGACGCTGAAAATTGATAGCTTTAGTTGAGCTTGCATAGAAAAACAGGATATTCATTAAAATGGTTGCGGTGATCAAGAATTTACGGGAATTTAAATAGGGTAAAATGTCATGTAACTACTAATTATCCATTTTTACGAAAAGTCTGAGGCATACATTCACATTTTTAGTATATAGTTTGTTTACGATAAAAAGACGATGACGTTGCAAAACAAAATATTTTGATGTTGTCAAGCTGTAGTTTTTTTCTTCACTTAACGAAATTAGAGAGAATTTATGAAAGAATAATATATCAAGTTTAATTAACCTAACCTAACATTAAAAACATTCAATCATTTAAATTTAAATATGTAACAATGATATTATATATTATTAATATTTATGACTTTCAATCATATTGGTTTGGTTGAAAGGTTTCCCTTCTGCTGTTTCAAATTCAGCTCTTGCTTCTACTCACCTTTGACAATGAAATAGGGTATTTTCGGCATCATCTAACAGTGAGCAATACACACATAAGTCGTTTGCCTTCTTCTGTCTATCATACAAATACTTTTTAAAACATCCGTGTCCCGATAAGGCTTGGGTGATAGAGTAGTCCACTTCACCGTAACCTCTTTCAACCCATGTTTTGATGTTTGAGATTAGCCTGCATGTCCAGCGCCCGTAAGTGCCATTTTGCCATCTGTCTTGCCATTCAGTAAGCAGATTTTCTCTTGCATTTGAACCCAGCGTTCCATTATATTTTTCGCACCTTTCCTGACTGCCAGGAATACCTACACCATTACATATACAAGTTGGTTCGGTGAATCTTTTCCCATGCGTCATCATGCATATACAAACGCAATACATCAATACATTAAATTACACGTAGGTCGTAAATAGATATTTTAATTAGGATGTGGCTAAAATGACGGTGTGCATTATTTACTAAAGCTAGATATTTCTAAATATTTCACAGCCATTTAGCGATATGCTACCTAAACCTTTAGTTTGAAAAAACTGTTAGTATTCCTGAGTTTTATAGGGTTATTCTGCAAATTTAGTTGCATAAGAGTTAGAATTAATAACAATTTCCTCAGTAGAAACTTTGCAAATCAGAATTGCCTTTTTAGTGTTATGGCTGGCAACCATTACTATTGGGCCTTCCCACCCATACGGTTCAACAATGAAAAATAGAAATCTTTTGGGTTGTGAAAATAAATAATAAATATTTCGAATATGTATATTTAAGACTCATAAATATAATATACAATAAATTTCATTTAATTTTCTTCATAGAATCAGAACCAGTATTTATATCTATGGTAATTGGTTGAATGCTAATATCAACTATATTTTGCTCTCGGGCATACCACTTTTCTATAATTTCATGAGTATGCTCAACACATTTGTTGATCACATTGTTGCAGTACCTCTTTCCATATATTTATAACAGAGCTATATGATTACCCATCTTTACTAATATATTTATTGTAATATGACTTGCAGTTTGCCCAAATTAATTCAATAGCGTTGAATTCACAATGATATGGCGGTAGTCCCAGCACTTCATGACCATGTTCTCGTAGTAACTCATCAATTTCATACACATTTCCTTTTCTATTCATTTCTGTAATTTGTAGCAATTCAGGTTTTGTAAGTTTTGTATCAAATTTAATGTTGTTTGTTGTCAACCATGTAACAATCTCATTTTTTGTCGAATTAGTAGAAGGTTGCTTTTCTAAAAGAACACTATGGTATGGAGCATTATCCATAACAATAAGAGAGCGCTCTTCTAAGTTGGGAATTAATTGAGTAGGTACTTATCCATTTCATAAATATTTCATTGTTCATTTCTCCATGATAATCAGCTACTCTAGATTTTGAACAGAATAATAAACTTGCTTTAGGGACAAATCCTTTGGTAGAACCAGCATGAAGAATTATAAAACGTTTACCATCATCACCATCTGGTTTACGTACACTTTTAGTGCTGTTGTCTTGCCAAGAATATGTCCTCCATTTCTTTTTCTAACTCAAAATATTCCAACATATTTAGAACCAGCTCCTGTGCGTTTTTCCAGGCATACCTATTCTTAAAAAAATCATTCATAAATAGTTCTGGTCTTTCAGAAAATCAGGTTAATATTTTCTACATTGGTGGAAGCAAAATATGTTTCATACCATTCAGTTTGATGGAATTCTATCCATAACCATGATGAAATGTCAATTTAAGGTTAGTTTTCATTGCGAAGTAAATAAATGATAAGTAGATAAATAATCTTCACTTACTACAATAATTCGAACACTCGGGAGTAAGTAAGTCGTTATAACAATTGTTTTTTAAATTAAATTTATATGAAAGGGGAAAAAAGTGAGTAAAAATGTGAAATAAAAATGTAAACAAAGTCTTTGGTCTGTCAACGTACAAATTCGCGTTAAGCTTATCGCCGACATTCATCATATGGCTATCTCTGTTTGTTATACTATGTTGTAATGGAACAAACGGTTTCATTTAGGGGGCTTAGATTCTGTGAGTAGGAAAGAGACGTACTACAAAAAGTAGTATGTTAATAATTTCATACATGGGAAAAGATTCACCGAACGAACTGTAAGCGCCTAGACCTAAGACCAAACCTGAAAGAACTTTTAAACTGTACCGCTGAAATTCCAAAGACATTGAAATTCCTCAAAACAACTAACCTCTACCACAAAATATGAACTAGAATGATATTTTACATATTTTATGTTTTAAGATAGTGTATTTATGTATGTCTTTTGTATAGTGTCAAAGGCCATAGTTGTCGAGGCACTTAAATTCTAATAAAAAAAAAATAAATATTAGACGATGATGGAATGTCAATAAACGTCAAAACAAACTGGGGTATTTTACCAGTTGATCTGATAATGTCTTGAAGCTTTGCCAATCCGTTAGCTGTAAATTGCCCTGGCTGTTGACGATAAATTGTATTTACGGTTGGTAAATTAATATTTATTCTGATATGCAGGAAAGTAACTAAAAATGGTCATCGTCTTTTTACCGTGAAAATTCTATAGTTTTATTTATTAACAAACAATTCGCATCTACCTTTAGGTAGTTAGCGACATAGATATTAAATGTTTGTTGATACATGTTAATATCAGTGAGATATTTCAAAAGATTTTGGGTATTACAGTTGTTTTCCCCAAGTTCTAATTCTAGATGGTTACTAAGGATCGTTGAAACTTTGGAAATTCGGTTTACAAACTTTTTACGGTACACTGTGTGATGCATAAGACGCAGTTCGCTTTTAGAGTGGCGGCAGATATATAAAAGTAGAGGCACGTCATCAATCTATGCACTTTTTTCCAATCGATTATAGTGCAAGTGTCGCAACCAATTTATACTTATTCAAAATACCCAATAACAACTATTTGGACACAGACACCTGAAGGTTTAAAAACGTTCAAGCCCACGATGCGCATTAGTTGTACGGACAGGAGCAATCAGTTGCTGTGAGAAATTCAGCGAGTAAACATCGACGTACAGTCTAGGAAAGATTATTGACAAAATAATGGAGTTTCAATAAAGTCTTAAAGGCAAAATTTTTATATAGATAGTCAAACACGGGAAATTATAGCTAATATTATTCATTTTATGAGAAAAGAAGCTGTAAGTAATCAACTACTGAAAGACTAACAAAGTTCAGGAGCGTGTCGTATTGGCAAACTGTAACTATGTTGTCACAAAATTATTGAATGTAGAATGATACATAAAAGCTCTCAACTTGCATAGGAATAACAGACGAAACAAGAATAAGCTTTCATATAGAAACGAAATTTAGTGGACACCTCTGAGACTTAAAACTGTGACCAGTTGCTAAGCATTCGGACGTTTTCGGTGATGATGACCTATACTGTTCTCTATTTGCGTTAACTAACTAAATAACTGAGTCTAGCTTGAGCTAGTCATAGCCCAGGTAAAATAACTTGTAGTGATATTTCGTTGATTGACTGCAAAGGAGGTTTCACTTCCGGTTTCACGTAGCTTCGATTGGGATATTTGCCATTTTTACACTTCGGATTTAAGAAGCCATTTTATTTAAATGTACTAGCAAATCGGATCAATATTCCGGAAAACAGACAGAATGGAGACGTTTCTTGAATTGCATGGGGAAACTAGAGTCTTTTTAAAATCAAACAGTGAAACTGTACAACTATCAAAATGTAAACACCAATTAATTGGGAACATTGCAAAAGTGCGTCCATTTAAAATGTAATGTCAGCATGCTTACATTTAAATCATATTTCATTTTTTGTAAATAGGTACGCCTTCATACAACTTCTTAATGAAATATGTTTGCAACACTTATTATAAGAGGAATGTCTTCAAATTCCTCCAAGTTTGACTGCGACGGAACAGGTTTTAATAAACAGGACATTAAAGTAACGGTAGGGTATTCCGAGTGGTTTTGTTCTGCAAAATCAAGTACATGTACTCGTACATAAAAAGTACTTTTGCTACAACATCAATGGCTACCGAAACGCGAAATTTCAATAAGATCGCATTTAAAATTTTTAATTAACTAAAGAATCTCTCGAAGAGTAGTTTTCTCAGTTCCGTCTCGTTATTCAACATTCTGCAGAAATTAAACTTTATACTACTCAACTAACAAGATTTTAATTAAGAAAACCATTGACATAATTTTGTCTGATATGAGGGAAAATCGATTGTAACTCGAAAGCAATTCGCATATTATGCACGTAATAATTAATATCATGCGTGTCATCGGTGCTATGTAGGCGGACAGCAACGGAACGTAGGTAAACATTAAATTTTGATAGTATATTAAACTAAACGACAGATAATATTTTTTCATAAAATTCAGTCATAATTTTAATTATCTCATTTATCTTAAAGTAAAGGTAAAAAAGCAGGTTTTGTTTTTTGTTCCCAACTTTGTTTACACTTTAATTAGTTAACCAAAAATCTGTATAATGAATTCCAAAGTTTCACGAAAATAAATTGTGGCAATTAATAAACGGGGGATGAAAGCAGTTACGACGGTGTAACTATTTATGGCCACATAAATTGAGTGAAAAAGACGACAACATATTTTTCAGATAATGCATTTTTTGTTCGCATGCGTTGTAATCAAATATGCACTAATGAAAGTAGACTATCCACTTTTAATATTTTAGACTTCATTCCATTTATGACCATAATGCATTATGCCGCCATTGCAAAAGGGGGAAAAGAACATTATGTTTCGTTTCCTATATATGATTTTTAGTAATCAGAAATATCTTTTGTTTTGATTAAGATGAAGTGTAATCAATACAATTCATCACCAGCTTGCGTTTGAATGATAAAACCCTTGGTAGCTTTAAAAATTACACACAACCCTTTTGTTCAAGAATGGGGTAGGAAAGCTCAAATTAAAATTCCTTCATATACTGTATTTTATAAATTGTACAAATAAACTTTAAGGCTCTCCACATCTAAATTGTTTTTTAAGCTTTCTTCCATCTGGGAGATTTTGCACAAAAGGAAAGTGATTATTTTGACGTGACTTGGCCTTACATTGACATGAAAAATGACAGCAACAAGTTTGGGTGTATATAACGAGCTCGTATTGATTACTTCAGCCTTTGAAAAAGTATCAAATTATTTTTTTTTAATGTAAAACCGATCTTATGATTAATGGAACTGTGTTGTATACAAATATGGTTGGTCTATACTATCAAACTCGAGCTTTTCCAGAGATAACTAAATATAATATATGTATTTGAAAACATTCAAAAGCTTGTACTACAAAATATTTGGTTTTTGACAATATTGATTTATTATTATCTTCAGGCTTAGACAGAATGATATTCAGCAGTGGCATTAGCAATTTGTCTTTTGAAAATAAGACTTGGTTCCATAGACGGACCAATTTTCATAAATAAATCACAAATTGCATTTGCCATTCTTTAGCCTTCACCACGATTTTTCAAATTAACTGTAATGTTTCCAGCTCTTGTTCAAGCCACTTTTTCAATGTGCTATGAACTTAAGATTTCATCCAAGTTGGTTTCAGTCAAATTTTCATCTTGCGACACCTGAATGTCACTTGATTCTATCTGTTCGAGCCCATTCGCAGTTTCGGCTATGTTTGCGAAGTTTAAATTGGCACAGATTCTTCGTTATTTTCTGCAGTCAGAGCAGGCCACAATTTTTTCCAGCATGATGTCAATGTGGCTTCAGTTCTTCCAAGTTTTAGGTACGATGCATTTTGCTATGTCAAATTTCTCCCAGCATTCCATAACATTCATATCAGGATCACATTCCATATTATCCAATATAATTTTGAAGGTTCCTCTAATGTAATAGAGCTTAAAGGCCTGGATTATTTCTTGGTTCATAGGTTGAAGCAAAGTCGTCGTGTTGGGAGGTAAAACTTTTATATTTGGATGCATAATTTCAAGTTTGTGAGGATGACCTGGTGCATCGTCAAAAACTAGAACTGCTTCTGCAAATTCAGAAACAAAACAATTCCGTAAACAGTCACAAAAATAGCGGTGTAATCCACGCTTTCTCACCTAACCTAACCTCAAAGGACTTGCAGGTCCTTCTTGCTTCAATTTTTTCAAGCACCAGGATTCAACGGTCTGTTTTTCTTTTTTATTAGTCCATTTGTCGAAGCTTTTACAAAGGATATTGGGTTGGATACCTATTGGAAATCTTTTTATTAATATCTACCAATTTTCTTAATCCGCGAATAGTAAAAACGGAAATAAAGAAACGCGAAAAAGGAAATTTTACTGATGTAGTTGTAGGACCATTTCCAATCAATTTTACTTATGAGCAAACTATGCAAATACTTTTGTATGTGTGTTTAGGTTGAATAAAATTCGAATGTGATAAATCGTAGATACTATTCCAAATATTTCATATAAATTGCTGGTCTTTAACTTGTCCTGAAATGCCTACTACCACATTGACTAATCACTGTGATTTAAGTGCTCTATTAGAAAATGATCCCATTCTCGTCTACCTTTACATCAGTTCCGTGACGTACATGTTACGCATCTCAATTAGATGAAGAGCATTAAATACTCGACCAGTGTAGGGATAATAATAGAAACTCCATACTTGGTTCACTGATGGGAAATTTTATTATACAATACACTACAATCCGTCCCTAAATCACTCATAAATTAAAAGCATCGAAAAAATAGCGTGTAGGTGTAGAAAACCATGTTACATTATGATCCCCGTGACTAATACTATTAACGAAATAGGATATTGTTAGCATAAAAAGTTCAAGCAAACGATTTGGAAGATTGAAGTCATAATACCTACCAATCATAATAAGAATAATTGGTATAATTGGATGCGTTTTATCCAGTTCAAACATATGAGGTTGACAATAAATATAAAGTTTTTAGAATTAAAGCAAATCCATCTATCCGTGGCAGCTTAGGTTTATTTTACTAAATGCTACAAGAAATTTCTTTTTATAAAGAAAAAAGTTTTCGCAAATTACTATACAATAAATATATTTGACAAAGTGAATGCTGTACAATTTTAATGGTACCGAAAGCGTTTTACAATGTTTTGCTTCTTCGATAAGGCAAAGAAGAAAAATTTGGAGTGGTATTCATCTCTTCTCAATCTACACCGGCTGTAAATGGAAAACCACTAACTGGAAATAGGTTTCCATTTACTTGGAGGTAACAGTGCCGTATTCACAACCTTATAAAAGTTTAACAAACATACTCAATATACAGGGTGAATCACGACCAACGGGATGGAGGTTTATAGCGAAACGGTGAAAGTTTTAAAATGTTTTTCACTTTACTAGTTTGTACATTCATATAGGCTACATTTTAAAATTATTTTGAAATATACAGGATGTTCCAATAAAGTGTGGCGTATCAAAGTTATATTTTTTCTTATGGAACACCCTATATTTTATTGCATTATCTGATTGCCACTAAAAAATAAAATACTCCTTCATAATGGTCTCCTATACCTAAATACAGAGGGGTTCCCAGCTGTGATGACTTTTTTTTAAAGTGAACATTTCGAAAAAAATTAATAACTCATTGATATAAAAAATTCTAGCAAATTTCCTCTTACATTTCAATAGTTGGACATTTCTTGAATGAATAAATTTTACGATTGAATACTAAATATCTATTCACAGGGTGTTCAGAATTTTCAGTTTAATTATTAGATCCTTCAATAGGTAATATCGGGCTTATTTTAAATAGAACACCCTGTAGGTTTCCATTTACTTGGAGGTAACAGTGCCGTATTCACAACCTTATAAAAGTTTAACAAACATACTCAATATACAGGGTGAATCACGACCAACGGGATGGAGGTTTATAGCGAAACGGTGAAAGTCTTAAAATGTTTTTCACTTTACTAGTTTGTACATTCATATAGGCTACATTTTAAAATTATTTTGAAATATACAGGATGTTCCAATAAAGTGTATCAAAGTTATATTTTTTCTTATGGAACACCCTATATTTTATTGCATTTTCTGATTGCCACTAAAAAATACTCCTTCATAATGGTCTCCTATACCTAAATACAGAGGGGTTCCCAGCTATGATGACTTTTTTTTAATGTGAACATTTCGAAAAATATTAATAACTCATTGATATAAAAAATTCTAGCAAATTTCCTCTTACATCTCAATAGTTGGACATTTCTTGAATGAATGAATTTTACGATTGAATACTAAATATCTATTCACAGGGTGTTCAGAATTTTCAGTTTAATTATTAGATCCTTCAATAGGTAATATCGCGCTTATTTTAAATAGAACACCCTGTATTTCACCATATTCAAAAAAATATTCTCTTTCGAATGGTATGAGGGTTTCCTATACCTATAGGTATTATACTTTTCGTGCAATTTACAATTTTCTTAAATCGTATGGAAAATCGAGTTTAAAACAAAAAATTCATACAAATCCAGTAGGTACCTAACTTTATGACATGTCATGTTATGACATTTCTCTGTTAATTCTCTGAACAATCTTGCGTTAGTTTTTAATTTTATTGCTACGAAAAAGGAAGCAGTACCCGTTAAACGAAAGAGTCGACATGATACTTTGCATTGGGGAATGCAAAGTCTCCTAGCATCTAGAGTTTATGCTCAAAAGTACCCTGATAGAATTCACCCAAAAAAGGAAGTTCTCGAAAGACTGTTCAGTAGATTTCGTGATACTGGTAGCGTTGCATACGAGAAGGTGACCAAAACTAAACCAGTTACTGGCGACAACGCCAACGAATTTGATGTAGGTACTGCTGTCGGTTACGGGAAATCCTAACACCAGTACTAGAAATATTTCAAGTGAATTAGGAATAAGTCAAATGAGTGTGTGTAGAATACTCAAGAAAAATTGCTACCATCCGTATCATATCCAACTACACCAGCAGATGTCACAACAGGATCATGATAAACGTTTAAATTTTTGTTTATGGAGTTTGGATAAAGTTGGAGAAGATCCTGATTTTTTCAATAATGTCTTGTTTACTGACGAATCAACTTCCCACAATAATGGGTTAGTGAATAGACATAATTTTCATTATTACGATACAGCAAACATACATTTATTCCGCACTGTTGATCGACAACACCGATGGAGTGTAAACGTTTGGGGAGGAATTGTGGGCGAGTATGTTATCGGCCCGTATTTTTTTGACGGACACCTGGATGGTAGAAAATTTTTGAGTTTTTTGGAAAAAGACTTCTGGATGCTTCTCGAACTCCTACGGACGGAGCTCCTGCCCACTTTTCACGTGCAGTTAGAAACTACATCAATAGAAAGTTCAGAAATAAATGGATAGGTAGACGTGATCTTCATAATTGGCCAGCTAGGTCACCAGAATTGACCAAGATGGATTTTTCCGAATGGGGTTATATTAAAAATATTGTGTACTCTACACTCCCCTACTACTCCAGACAATATGAAATTGAGAATTTCGAACGCTTTCGCGACTATAACACCCGATATGTTAAATAATGTAGGTAAATCGTTGGAAGCTAGATTCACGTGGTGCATTGCATAAGATGGCAAGCATTTTGAACATCTATTATAGTAATTTCTCATTTTTTGCTTTGAATAATTTGTTGTCCGTTTTCTGGTATTTATGTATTTGCTTTGATAAAAATGTGTTTTTGTTTTATTATGTACTCAAATACTTATCGGTAAAAAATGAGCTAGTGTACCTCAGCAACTAGAAATGTGCATATTTATTGGCAGCTTCACTGCTTTTTTACAGATCATCAGTTTAAAATTCAAAGAGATTTGCATAATATGTTTTAAAATAGATTTACCATACAATTTAAGAAAATTGTAAATTGCACGAAAAGTATAATACCTAGGTATAGGACACCCACATGCCATTCGAAAGAGGACATTTTTTTTAACATGGTGAAGTATTAAGATGTGAGAGAAAATTTGCTAGAATTTGTTATATCAATGAGCTATTCATTTTTTTCAAAATGTTAACATTCTTAAAAAAGTCAGGATAACTCAGAACCCTCTGTATTTAGGTATAGGGAACCATTATGAAGAATTATTTTATTTTTCAGGGGCAATCAGAAATGCAATAAAATATAGGGTGTCCCATAAGAAAAAATATAACTTTGATACGCTACACTTTATTGGAACATTCTGTATATTTCAAAATAATTTTAAAATGTAGCCGATATGAATGTACGAACCACTGAGGGGACAAGCATTTTGAAACTTTCACCGTTTAGCTATAAACCTCCATCCCGTTGGTCGTGATTCACCCTGTTTATTGTAAAATATATAAAATATATACTTAACTGTATGCTCATGATAAGATAGTTATTGTTCTGGGATGATTACATCGTTATATTCGCTATGATAATATAAATTATATAAAGACCGTTTTTATAATATCATTATCAAAAATGATGTCAGATTGTTCATCGAAATCAACTTCATGGTCGATGTCGGTATCTCCCACCCAGGATCAGTTTCATCACCTTGATAAGGATCTGTTACAGCTTCAGCCTCAATTTCGCCATCGTTGGCTGTAATGCCGGTGTTGACCGAATAGTCGTCTATTCATCTTTCGCCACACCTCTATTATGGACAGATAAATGTGTGTCAGAAATGATACCAGCGCAATAAAATGGTAAAATAAAATAAGTTTTTTCAGTTTTTCAAAAGGGCCACGCACAGAATGTGGTGGCTGGATATGTTGTGTTGATGATTGTCATAATAATTCACACCCTCTTTCAACAAGTGCCGCCTGGTCGCACCACAATCGATCCACCGCAATATGGACGTATGTAAAACCATCAATTAAATCAAACTTTATATGAAGTACCTCGGCAATTTAGTGCTACAGTAAATTAATTGAGTAAATACAACAGACTTTATGCTGCATCACAGCTTTGACAGTAACCACAAATAGCAAGGTTGTATTTATCACTTTTACTGAACAATTTCCGTGAATGAATGACAGTTTTCAGGAACCGTTTTATTAAATAAACATAAATAAACGTTCGACGAACTCACTTTTCGGTATTAATTTTAGTCGAAATTTGATATATTCATATATTGAAATGTTAATCAAATAGTTGGCCATTTCAATAAATCAACATGGTACATAATAACAGGAAGACTGAATATTTCAAATAAATAATAATTTTATAGAGACACGTATTGCCTAAGCGTTATATTAAAACATACAAAAAAACATTTGTATGATAACATTGATATTATTAACTGAGTAAAATTTAGATGCCTTCTACAAGTGCCGCTAGATCGTATCACAATCAATTCACCCAGTATGGATGTGTGTAAAACCATCAATTGCTTAATTGCTTTAAAAGGTTCCAAAGTAATTTATTTTTCAAATTTTCTAAAAGATATGCATACATTATACTGAGATAAATTCGTTTATTAAAACATTGATCTTCGTGAGCTACATCAGATGTTTATAAAAAGACCCGCTTTTTATAATCAATTTCTGTCACTAAAATTTTGGCATAATTAATGATTTATTGAAAATGCGTGTTAAGCAAGTGCACATTTCTGTTGGTGAGCACACACAAGCGTTTTCCATGCTTTTTCGTCTAGTGCTAATAGTATCTATATTAAAAGGAGAAAAAGTGTACTGTGACCTTTTGATCGAGGAATCGACCATAAACATATAGGAATACCACTTATCTATATAAACTCCATTACCACATTGAATGTATTAACACACCATGTGAAATAATACTGCGTCATTTTTGGGCAAGTCCCCAGTTCTTCTGCAAATGCCGAGGGCAATGGTAGCTTTCTGTGTGGTCTCCTGAAGGTAAGTTTTCATGAAACCCTTCGATCAAAAGATACTCCTAGGTAGTTTGTTTCACCTCTCCTCCTAGCCCTATTGGCTTTATGCCTTGTAGTGCCGTGAAATTGATGATTTGTGTTTGAGCATTTACTGGCAGTCTCTTTTGTATGGACCAATTATTAGTTTTATTTGAAGGCTGTTCGCATTCTGTAAGCAGGCCGTCTTCTAAGATTGCCTGAGAAAGTAGCCATCGCTATCCTTTATCTTTTATTGACTTTGAAATAAGCCAGTTTAGATCACCCAGCGCGATATACGCCGAGAATCAAGCGACTATAAAATCATGTAGATAAATTCCAAACTCGTTTGAAATTGCTTGGAAACCCTATAATACACGAGCTGGGTAGTCAAAATAGAGTGGATACTACTACCAATATATGGAGGACCTGCGATTTCGCCTACGGAGTCTAGTAATTAGGAAAGGTCTAGCTAGACAATACTCACCTTCGTCCTAGTGGATAGACTTTTATTAATCTTATAATTTTTATATGAGATAAAGTATTGAAAAGAGAGCAGAGAGAAAAAGTAGTGTAATGGGCGAGTAACAAAAAGCGAAAAAATAATAGAAAACATGGTAAAATTTTAAATCTGGTAAACGAAAACGGAGCCGATAAGTATAAGATAACATTTTATGGTTTAAATTGAATAACTAAATCAAAATTTTACATAGTACTCTCGCCATGGATTCCTGGAAGAACTATAAATAGTGCCGTTTGACAATGAAAATATTGTTTTTCCAACCAAAGTGATGAAAATTGTCAAGTTATTTCAAATTAATCTTAAGATACACAGCTTCAAAAATATTCAACAGTCAATGAAAGTTTTCTCTTTCTAGAGTCATTGATGTAAGTTATTGAGAAGATAATATTGCGGGTATTGGAATTTTCAGATTTGTTCTTTGTGGTTCAGTATGCTGACGGATTATTTGAATTTTCTTGCTTTACTAAATTGGAAAATTTCAAATTGAAAAAGTATAAAACTTGGAAATCGAATTATTTTTCAAGTACAACTGTTTATTCCTACTTAAAGGATTTCCTCACATTTTTTCATTCAGTCCAACCAGCACTGAAATTATTCATCATAGTTATATATCTAATACATTCTCAAACTGATATAGTACAGTAACTGTTCGATGGGACCCCCTAAAAATAAACTAAATATAAAAACATAATATCTCAGCTATTAGATTGACATCAAAACTTATAGAAATAGAAAAAAAAATAGACTTTAAAAGGTAGGTAACCAAAACACTAGATTGTGGTTTCACAAAATATGCTGGGAAACTAAAATTCAGTCTTTAAAAAAATCAAATTATTTGAAAATTCGAGATAAATGCAGTTTTCAACTACGAAATTACTACAAAAGGATATAAACAAATATTGAGGAATGAAAAATATGTGTATCAGAGGAATATAAGAAATAAATTGGAAAGTGGTAACAGCACTAACGAGTTTTGGAAAAACTTTAACTTAACCAAGACTTAGTGTAAATGTAGATAACTCACATCCTGATCTATCAATAATATTTTTCAAGGTGCATTCACAGTAGAAGTAGATCAAATCGTTGCCAAATGTGAAATAATAGTATATTAAAGTATAAGTGGATATTAAGGTCTTTAAAACACGCGCGATCTTTCGAGCACGACGGCGAAGCTCGAAATAGAGCAAGTGTTTTAGAGACCAGTTATCCACGAATACTTTACGCTATTCTTTTTATTGGTGCACTTAGAAATTATAAATACTGATATCCATTCATGATGCTACAGTATATCTTGCGTTGTCATGGAAATGAGAAAAACATAAACTAATTTGTATTTTGTCTTTAAGATTTATTGCTCTCAGTAGTAAAGCAGAATCACGGTTAATACCGCAAAACATTTTGAAAAATCGAAATATTAATATACCTATCTCAAACAATACCAACTGTACTTTTTCCATTTTTATTTATAGAATTGAAATTGTTAGATATTGTTTTGACGTTACAAAGTACTCCTGTCAGATCAATAACAAAAAAAATTGTTATTTAGACTTCTCGAGTTATTGATGTTGCTATGGTAACTTTAAAAAACGCGCGTTTTTGAAAGTTCGATTTAAACACCCTGAGGCGTGCTTTAAATAGGTAAAATGGTTCACCAATAAAAAAAAATTTATTGTATGACATACTAACAATATTATAGTCTATTAGGAGTGGGATCCAGTGAAATGCACGCTCCAAGAATGATTTAATTTAGGATACCGCTCATTTCCTTATATCGGAATTGTTGTTAATAAAACGCGTTTGAAGCCATATTCGTTAACTATATGCAAAGGAATGATTGACTATAAATTGTTCAACGGACGGATGGATAGATGGATAAGCATGAAATAATCCGTCGTCTTCAAATTAACCCTGATTTCGCTTCAAATAACTACACATTCTACTACATTCTATTGATTTTTTTCTTCTCTATTTTTAAAACGTAAATTGCCTCTTAAATAAATAAACTATTCAAGTAATAGTGCTGTTAACTTCCTAAATCAGATACAAAAAAAATTATGAAGTGCGCGTTTACGATTAAACCATTTTCAACGTTAGAAATTCCACTTTTAAAAATGAATCCCTAAATGGGTAATAACAGCGTGCGATAAAAAGTGAATTATGACTAGAGTTAGGTGGAGATTCTTCTTGAAAAATCGTATGTAGCAGCATTTGTGAACAGTAGTTGGCAACCACTCCAGTCTAGATTATTAGTAGTGGCGTGAAAATGCAGAGATTCTAACAAATGTAATATCTTGGGAACCTAGACATTTTTTCACATAGTTCTGAACAAAACCTGGATTAAACTATTTTTGAAGATTTTACGTATATTCGTAAATTAAATCAATACCATTTTCACCAATACTAGTACAGTTTGCAATTAAAGCGCTTTAATTACATCATCAAATGATTAATGCTACTTCCACTCTGATGTAATTAAATCCACATACGTTTCTATACAACGTTGCTGAAAGTTTCGCGCCAACGGATTATCTTTCAAAATGTTAAGATGAAAGCTATGAAATTCTAGGACGATCAATGTGACTTTACTCTGTATATTTTAGAGTAAATGTCAAATGTTTCTGACGTCTAGCCTATAGCCGTCACCTTGAATTTTTTGAAATGGCAACCTAGGTCGAGTGACGTATCACAAATATGCTTTATTTTTTTCCTCTTTCCAAAAATAATAGCGTTGTATAACTTTACTTGGCAATTATTATAATATTAAAATTGTAATTTTAAACAAAACCTAAATTTATGAACTATTCATTCATTCAAATTACGGTTTTATGCCTATACTATTGTTTTTTGTTAAGTTTTAAATATACAAGGTCATATCATTAGTACTGTACAATTTAATTTAAAAAAATAAAACCGATTTTTTTTTTCAAACATTGCTATTAGGTAAGTATTATTATTAGAAAGAGAAAAAATTAAACTTCTTTTTGACACGTCATTCGATCTAGGTTGCCATTTCAAAAAATTCAAGGAAGTGGCCGTACGCTTAACGTTGACATAAAAAGCATTTTACATTTGCTTTAAAATATGCAGTACAACGTCTCAATCATCTAGATCTACAATTTCATCACTTTCCCTTCATCCGTTTCAAAGATAATCCCATTTCAATAAAATTAGGAATAAAAAGAAAACGATTGATTGAAGCCATCACTAGAGCGTATGCAGGTAGTGGTAATAATAATAATGTTCACGAATGATACGTGGTAAAGTTACAAGTTATATTCTTAGAGTCATTTTGAAAAATATACATACCCAGACGATTTTTCTTACTTTTTGAAAGTAGAAGAAATGACAAGAAGTGCTATAGTTTATTCATAAATTCGGCTGAGCAATAAATCAATTATATATTATAATGAAAATTACGCATATTCCGTTGTTTGCCTAAAAAAAAACTATCAATTACTTGTAAATTATACAATGCAGATTCATTCTCAGTTCTCCTCATTGATTACTGTAATTTTCAATCTCTTGACAATAGAAAAGGTACCAAATTCGTCGTGATACGGCATGAATCTGCCTGCTCGATACAAAAATAGGAAAAAAATTAATGTTCACGATAATATTATAATATTTCTTGATGGTTTTGCAAGGACCACAAAGATTTATTACTCTGCTGATTTGATGAATAATCAATCCCTTCACGGTATCTGGAATGTGTGTCTGCCTATACCTTATCAAATGAATATTATTTTAGTGACATAACTTTGCAAGCTCCAAATTTCAATTTCTTGATTTGCCTAAAGCTAAGCTTTATTTTGTTTCACTTTAGAGGTTGCGTTAAATCCGTTTTCCGTGTATACGTTGTTGCTATGAGTTTGATGCCATAAAAACTACTAATCATGAAACTAAAATGTAAAACTGCCAGAAGCGCACCACTATATATTAATATATTTTAATAAATGCAAACGAAATTTGTTGTTTGAAATATAACATATTCATACTCCAGAACTATTTCATAATAACATTCTCCACTAAATATGTTTATAAACTGTCCGACTTTTTGGCTAGCCTTTATAACTTCAACATAACATAACAGAGGAGAATATAAACTTGAGTAGTAATAACCGGTATATGAAGTTCGATTGATTGCTGCAAGCAGAAGATCGTTGAAGAAGTGTATCGAAAGGAGCGAACAGTTTTTAGTGCAAAACCTCAGTTCTTAAAGCCTCCACGCATTCCAATAAAACTGTGACCATTGTAAAATATATAATATCAGCTATAACTTCAAGTTATCCCTATTTTATTCGATAAAATTAAGTTCATCAACAGACGTGGTTTTCCTTTCGCACATGCCTTTTGAGTGGTCTTTATGTCGCTACCGACATATTGTTTTAAACTGCACGTGACACACGATTAGCTTGCGGCCACGATAAGCTTGCGGTCTACCTTATTTTACATCATAAACTTTATTTTTTGTAACTGGAGTGGGACGTGCGACTTTTTGTTTGTTTGCGAATACTTAATATTAATTATATATTAATTATTTTTGACTATCAATTAAAATATGCAACAACCCTTATAATCCTCAAAACAAAAAAAATTTAAATCTATAATGTTTATTCGCTCTCTTTCTGGATGATTGTCAACGGCAGGTACAAACTTGACGATTAAAAATACAATTATTAAACTTCTTTCTGAAGTTCAAAAATAGTCATTAACTTTCAACTTTTCTTTTGAGTTGAAATTAGAATAATGCAGTTTAATTGTCTTTCCCAAAGGTTTTTTTTTTCTATTATGAAATTTGCTCTTTTTGCGTTCTTTGTGAAAGCTTTTATCTGATCAGAGATAAATTGAGAAATTTTAAGAGATTTTCTTCCAATGAGATTCTTCAATGCAAGAAACTGGGTAATTGGAATTAATTACCCGAAAATTTAAACAATTGCAGTTAGTTTATTGATGCCTAATTTTAAGGTTGAATAATAATATACACATTTTGAGATTGTTGTTGATGAGGAGGAAGAAGTTTATTCAGCATTACTAAAAATTTATTTATAGTATGAAAAAACTTTAATACGTTTCAGGACACAATGGCAATAAAAACGGCTTTAATTATGGTTATTAGGGTCCGTCAACTCAAGCTAATCAAAACACTTTAATAACCCATTTAAAACAGTAACCGCTAGTGGCCAAAAATCAATTACCTCACAAAACAAAGTCGTTGGGAGTATCAACTATTTTACTTACCACAATTAAACTTGTTAATTATAGCAATGGAACTGGTTGACAATAGTGATTAACCCTGTTAATAACTAGTTAATAGTGATTATTAAATAGACTATAAACCGAGATATAACTTTGTGATTGTTAATTTAGAACTTTCATTACTCGATTGTTTTAGTATATATGACTTTTCAATCAGCATTTATCTTCGTTATTTACAGAAAATTAGTGATGCCCACGAGACGAGACGAGACTTGGACAATCTCGTCTTGTCCTCTTGTCTGGCAAGAAAAGTGGAATATCTTGTCTCGTCTCATGTCTCGCGCAAGAGTGTCGCAGAATACACAAATAAAATCAGTTCTCATTTTTAATTCATTGAACAAAAACCTAATAATCTAACTCTTCACCCAACGTAATTCGTTTTTTCGTTTTTTGGTAGTGTGCTGGATTTTTACCACGGGCTGCCTGAAAAACAATTCATCCACTTTGTTTCGGTAGGCTTTAGAGTACCATTCAAAAATTTCACTTTCTAGTTTGTCAATTAACAGATTGAATAATAGAACAAAATAGCATATGTTTTCCCTTGTATTTTTTTTGTTGTTGAAATTTTAAAGTATATCAATAATTTATGGTCATGTTCAATTCATTTTCTGTTACTGGTGGTACATTTATCTAGTATTAAGTTGTTTGTTCCACTTTAATACAGAAAATTGATAGGAATCAAGTATTTTCATTCAATAACCAAAATTGACGATAATTCAAGTCCCGTATACACTGTGGGCCGAAATGAAGGAGTACATTTTTTAATTTAAAACATTTTTTTTGTTTTTTGGGCGATTTGTCTTCTTTTTGCAGGGCTAATAACCTAACATGTCCTCAACATGACTGTAAATTTTGAAGCAAAAATAATGTACAGGGTTATTCATCATAAATGTCCTAGCCCCTACCATAGTTATTATTGTATAAACAAAAAAAAATTTAAATAAAAGTTGTGTGGTTATAAACTAATTTTATTATAACGTTAAAAAAAATTAAATTGGCGTGCGTAGTTTAGGGGACACAAAAAAATTATTCGTTTTTTTAAATGAGACACCCTATATATTATTGAATTTTTGAAAAGATGTTCTTCTTCTGATTTCAAAAATATACCATGTCATACCCCTACCTTACACCGTTCTTTAGATATTAAATACAAGTTTTGGTCAACATTTAATTAAAATTACAAATAATATGTAGGTAACGAATATAACAGAGATAACTTTACAATTATAAATAAATAAATAAACTTGTAGTATTATTTATCCTTTAATATCTTAAGAACGGTTTAAGACAGGGGTATGATATGGTATATTTTTGAAATCAGAGCAGAAACATCTTTTCAAAAATTTAATAATATAAAGGGTGTCTCATTTAAAAAAACGAAAATTTTTTTGTGTCCCCCAAACTATGCACTGTACTTTTGTTAACGTTATAATAAAATTAGTTTATAACCACACAACTTTTATTTGAAAATTTTTTTTGTTTATACAATAATAACTATGGTAGGGGCTGGGACATTTATAATGAATAACCCAGTACAGGGTCAGACTTATAAAAAATTTATATAACAGTGCATTTGAGCCCGTTGCAAATGAAAACTGTCTTAGATAAAATTGTACTTATATGCATTTTCGGTAGATAAACTATCCAGAACACTTCAGTAAAAAGGAAATTTTCCGAAATTACCGGATTCGCCAAATACCATTTTTTTATTAAATAATATTTTAACAAATAACACATTCATGAAAACAGTTTAGTAACTTTAAAACTTAGAGTCAAATATTATGAATGTGGCGACCATTATTGTTTATCACTTCTTGAAGTCGTCTGCGCCATAATTTGATAGCCCCATTCATTGCACCCTGTTCAAAATTTTTACAAACAAACTGCATTCTTACTTTGAGCTGCTCGATTGTTTCAAATTGTTGTCCGTTATACAAATTTTGTTCGAAAATTCCCCAAATTGAATAATCAACCGGATTAAATTTTGGAGTGTTAGGTGGCCACATTCATAATATTTTTCTCCAAGTTTTAAAGTTACTGAGCTGTTTTTGTAAATGTGTTATTTGTTGAAATGTTCGCGAATCCGGTAATTTCGGAAAATTTCCTTTTTACTGTTCTGGATAGTTTATCTACCGAAAAAGCATATTAGTACAAATTTATCTAAATATTATTTTTGCTTTCAAATTTACAGGACATGTTAGGTTATTAGTCCTGCAAAAAGAAAATAAATCGCCCAAAAAACAAAACAAAAATATGTTCAATTAAAAAATGTACTCCTTTATTTCGGCACACAGTGTAGATCTGCCAAATGTGTTCATCCAGTTGCATCCTCGTTCCATCTGGTCCTGTCCCTTAATAAACAATTCTAATTCTCTTAACGATTTCGGCCTCAGGAATATTTGAAATAAAGGAAAATGAAACTGGCGTAACTGGATGGCTTTTTAGGAGGAAGCTGCTACAAATCCTGACATTATGGCGGTAGAAAATTATGAAAAATGAATCTAATGACGAAAAGCGGACAAAGTTGTTCAAACACCACATTTCACTACGACTTTAGCTCTCTCGTTACTAAAATGTTTAATTTGCGTCTGTTAAGTCTACCAAAATTTAACGTAAAGATTAATTCTATCAAATTACTGCGTTGATTTAAGACTGACAGTAGATAATAGGATTTTTTTAATTAGAATAAGGCATAGTTTCAAATTTCATAATTGTTAGTGATAAAAGTAAAATAAATATTTGATGGGAATGTATGATTATTCGATTTGAAAAAAGTGAGTCGCTTTTTTCTTTCAGTCAACCTGCTTCATTTAAATTGGAGATTTTGTATTTTCAACTAAATCAAACTAGAACCGCAATTTCTGGTTGGAATTTCCTAAATTTAATATACCATCGAATTGATGCAGTATTTATTACAATGGTAGAGGTTCTATTTGAAGTTCCTCTTTCCAATAATAGTTCCGTCTATCTAATAATAATGAAGCTGAAAGTTACCAAACTATTTCATATCACGGTATTGTGAAGTTAATAGGAGAGATTAACCTTTGTTTATATATTCACACTATTGTAAGTGAATATTCGTTGCATACCGCTCCAACCACTTTTTACATCTATATATAATTTTCCTTTGACAAATTTACTTGAACATCCTTACACTCTTCCATTGTCCACTTTTCTTTTGTCTCTTCTGTTGATCTAATATCAAAGGGATAATATCACATCGCATTCCATAAGCCGCGTCCACATTAGTAAGAAATTGTTGTACGTTGAATGTAGCGTTCGACACAAATTCGGCAACCTATCAGCATAAATATTTACGTTGTCCGCTGTGCGGCTACGATCAGGACGTGTGTGGCGGTTTCTTGTTTGTTATAGTGTTGGTAAAATGAATCTCAATAAAGACGACGTTCAAATTTCGATACAACAATATCAAAATCAAAGGATTTTGTGGGATCCAAAGGATGAATGGCATTTTAATAAAAACAAAAGAAATGACGCTTGGCGAGAAATTATTTTAATATAAATGTTTGATCCAATAGTGTCTGTTTTTCTTGACTGATTCCTCTTTTCTATTCTTAATCAAATGGGTCATAACAATGAAAGCGACACATTTTCTCTTCATTCTCTCCCATTCTCTCTCTCTCTTCCACCTTCCATTTTGCTGTAATTCGGTTGGAATGCCTCCATTCGATCTCTTAACGATCTTTACTGAAACACCTTTCAATATACACCAAGAGCGTAAAGTGAAATATTTGGGTATAGTTATTGATATTCATTTAAAATGGAATCTTCATATTAAATATACTGTTAATAAACTGAGGACAATATTATTCAAATTTAGGAGACTCGAAGAAATCCTGCCACTGAAGTATTTGAAAACGTTGTACTATTCTCTAGTGGAAAGTCACATTCGCTATGGAATAGCAGTGTGGGGTGGAGCTCTGAATACTCATATTCATGTTATTGAAGTTATGCAAAGGCGATTTTTAAAACTGATATTTTGTAAGAACAATAGATATCCTTCTAATGATCTATACTCTGAAACACAAATGTTAGACATAAGACAATTGTATTTTTTATGCACCAGTATTAAATATCACGCAAGCAAACATACAGCACTGCTTCCCTCTCATCAGTATAATACTCGTCAGAGGAATCACTTTATTACACCTCTAATGGTTAGGGTCGGTGCTCAACGCTCATATAACTATTTCGCCCCTAAATTATACAATCACATACCAGAAATAATTAAATCTATAGTAAATCTTGACAGCTTCAAAAGAGCATTGAAGAAGCACATACTTCAAAGCCAAAGAACTGAGATGCTACGACTATTCGATTAAGTGATAAAAAATGTATTAATTCATAATTTCTAATTTCTAATTTTAATTTCCAACTAGAAATGTGTTGTTTCAATTACAAAGCATACCCTATTTTGTATCTATTAGACATGTTCTTGTAAACTCTTAACATTATTATTGTTAATTTTTCGTTGCATGGTATTATTGTATTGTTCGTCGATCCTTGTATTGTATTGTATTGTTATTATCTACATTTTACACTTTACATTTTATATTTCTTTATATTATACATATCTTACATTTTTTTTCTCTACATTTAGTATGTTTATATTTCCCATCCAACATTTTATATTTTCCTACACACATGTGTATTTCTCCGCGAAACAAGTGCTTGCACTTATCGCAAGAGTACCTTGTTCACTTTCACCATGTATACTTATTCAAATCTTTGTATTTATTTATTTATTGAGTGAATGAAGTTATTATTATTATTATTAATATCACTGAATCATACATGGTGGAATTATATTCGTCACAATCTTAGTTCTCGCGAAAAGTACGTCTACACTAGAACGATGTTGTGGCACCAATCTCTTTGATGTCTGAATTAAAACCGACAAGCCAAGGATCGCGTGTGTAGGCTGCGGCAAAAATTTTCGCCAGCCCTTGTACGTAGCAAACACGTCCACACTAGCATAAATTTATACGCACATATAAATTTCTGTCGAATTCTCACACACAACATAAATTTTTACTAATGTGGACGCGGCTTTACATTGCAACTCTTAAAGTTTGGTTTTCAGGTAAAACGCAATTGCATATTTGAAACCACCGCAATTCAATGCATCAATATTACGAAATACTGAGACTTCTTAGCAAACAATGTGTCAAAAAATGACATATCTGATAAAACCTCCTTGCGCATGAAGCATTTTGTCTGGACAATAACGTCGAAGACACAATTCTGTGAGTTAAATTTTAACGCATGGTTAAAAATTAGACAATCTGCTAACTTTATCTAACCTAACTCTCAATTGGACACCATACCTGTTGAAATTTAAATCCTAATCTTTTCTATGTATAAATTAAAACATTCCTAACAGCGGAAACTTCGTTAAATGTGACGGCGTGTGGTTAATTTTTAACCATTTTTTATAGAATTCACCCTATAGACAGTTACTTCTATATGATAAATCCATAAATGAGAAGGGTTGGGAGGTTTTGATGCCCCAGTGATCGGTTAATTTCATGGAACCTCGTTCAAAAGAAGAGTCATAAATCAGGTTTGTTAGTAGGCATCTTCCCGAATTCTCGCATAAATTTGTTACGGTTTGTGAACTTTCACAATCCCTTGACTGTTCTGTGAAATAAGGGAAGTGTGGGTAAATGGGCTATAGATTCCTAACTTACAAGTGACAGTCTCTTTAATGATAAAATGTCTTAAACTGTTTTTCAAATATTCCGATTCATATAAAAATATTTTTTTAAATTTCCTAGCGCTAATCGAGGTGGTTTCTCGAAAATCCCTAAATATCAGTTTACGCTCAGCGTCGGTGTTGAGTTCGCTGACAAGAACTCCCCAAGTGGCACATTTGGGTTTAATCAGGTTTTGAAACGGTTTTATTATGGCGAATAAAAAGATACTGATTTTAAAGTCGCCTTGTAAATAAACTGCCGGCACTTAAAAACTGTTGTGTAATATTTAATGCTGAATTTGAAATAGCTATTGAGAATAAGGCAAATAAAAAATTATTTGCCTTATTGTGATTTATAAATAGCTTGGCATGGAACAACTTCAAAACTAGATTTATTATTGACCTATAGCTTGCTCGTTTTTTACGCTCCATATTATGATGTTATAGTTTTAAAATTGCTTTAACATATCCTTCTAAAGTAACTATTCAAACCCATCTTCATATCTGCATTTGATATAAGTGATGGAATAGTGCGGAAGCTTGCCTTCAAAGTTGGCTGCACTGTTTTGTTTTCAGTATTTGTTGTTATAGCGGCAACAAAAATACATCATCTCTGTGAAAGTTTCAATATTCTAACTCTAATGGTATATGAGATACAGCCTGGTGACAGACGGTCGGACAGCGAAGTCTTAGTAATAGGGTTTGTTTTTCACCCTCTGGGACCCTAATTAGTTTTATCAAACAGAAAATAATGAGATTTTTATCGAATACAAATAGATGTTCAGATCTAGTTCGTTTACTGTGGACTATTTTCCACACCAGCAGCAATTGCAGCACAAACGGCTGAATTATATACATAATTCAACACCCAGAACTGCCTTTAATACATTCCACACTACACCGGTAGAAAACTGGGAGACATTTTCACATTATTGTTAAATTTATTCACTACTATCACCTGCAATGTTGAGCGCTTCTCACAAACAAAAGTCTGTAGCACAATTACCATTATTCATTGTATCCTAAAGAGTTGTAAATAAATGAAGGAAAATATACACTTCGGTGGAAGTTCTACATCCGATTAAAATCAGAATCCTACATCAAATTTGTGAAACTTTGAATAATAAGTTCGTGTCCGTGATTTTCTACAATCAACATTAGGTAACGTTGCATTGGTATTTTAGAATTTTTTTCGTAGTTTCCACCATTGCTTGAGCAGGGTAAGTATATGTTTTTCCATTGTAGCGGTTCTTGATGTCGATGTCGTGATTGTGGTGTCCCAGTTCATGCATTATTTATGGAAGGATGAGACGACTGTTTCCCAGCTTTGTAACGATGTCTTATGCAATATCTAGAAATAAACAAAACGACCAGTTTAACGACCTACATAACCTAATCTGACCTACCAGTTTTTACGAAGTAGCAACAAGTATAAATGTGATACACTGAGACATTATGTCTCTTTACTCTTACTTAGTTCTTGAGTAAAGTCTCAGGCTTTAACGCATAAAATATTTAAAACCCTCCACTTTATTTCCGACTCAAATTTAAATGATATCATAGCACATGTAACATTAGTAGAGGGGGAGGAAAGATCTCAGCTCACATCGAAGTGAGTAAATTAAAAAGAACGCGCACATTACCGATAAGAGCTGAGATTAAATGGGATGTGAGTCAAAAAGAACGCACCTCATATCTATACAGTCAAAACACAATTGGTGAAGATATTAAAAATATATTCAATTACAAATGATCTCAAGCAAGAAGTATATCGCAGAATTGCGTTGGAATTGCTGCAGCAACTAGATGGAGTGTTCACCATATATTTTGAAGTTTAACCAGTTTTGGTAGATTATATAGTGCTGTTGTCGACTTAATGTGCTATGCACTGAAAACTCTGACATTGAGTCAGCTAGATAATATTTTAATGGGTATAATACAGATTTAATTAATATCCACCAACTCAATTATAATATCTCACAACGAGCATTTTCTGTTGGAGAACTATTTAGAGAATATCGCATTAGATCTCACGAAAGTGTTGCTTAGTAAGAAGTCATGTTTCGAAGGAAAGAAAATCAATAGCTATCCTGAATATATCCTATTCAATTTTTTTTTCAAACATGTACATGTACTGAATCCGAACCTCTTGTAATGAGAATTGTACCTAATATCCTTTAAATATAATAAAATTAATAATAAATATACTTAGTATAAAACTATCTTCACATCTATTGATAACAACAGGAAGATGTAATTGAGTAAATAACTTCAAAACCAAGATCATTTTTGGTCGACATGAATTTTGGTTTGAGGTTAGTTGTGGGGATGTCGCTATTATCGCATTCTTAGCATTCCCTTCACTGGGGTAAATGTATTAATGTGATTCCAGACCATAATTATGCTCTTAGAGCATTTACCTTGAACTTACGTCATCCACAATTTCAAAAAATGTTCTCCAACATATAAACCTCACAAAAACAGATTAGAAATAGCTCCAGAATGAGAACTAGATACGGAGTCACAGTATGTGGAACGACACCTAGTTTATTAATTCTTAATATGCTAGAAAATCCGGCACAACACAACTCAAAAATTCATACATTAGATGTGACACATTTCAACAATCGATAATATCATTTTTCATTTAGAGGATGAAAAGAATTGTTTTTATAAGCTTCAGCTTAAATGGTGTTATTATGATTGTAATTTATGGTCTTTAAGAACACTTTCTTGCAAATTTTTAGAGCGTCTTGTGATAAATTAATTAAACTCTAGAATTTTTTTTGTTCCATAATATTATATGGATTAAGAAAAGCGGTCGCTGCAAAGATGTCCAGATTACAAAGTAATGACATTAAAATTGAAATAATTGACGCTATGAGGTGTATAAACAACAAACATACAAGGCGATGTGATTTTGAGAAACTTACCAATGAGAAGCATGTATTGCTTGCTATTCAACTTTCGTTTAAACAAATAAAAAGGATTTATTACAGCAATATTTCACAGACTCTTCCATACGAATTTTCTTTCCCTTCACTATCCCTCCCCCTTCCATCGTCCTGCTTCATCCCTTCACTAGAATCCCCACAGTCTTATCTTCCGTCACTTCCAGTCTGCACTGCTCTATCTTCTCCTCAATCTTCCTACACATCCTCTCCGCCTTTCTTTCTATCTCCGCCTCTCCCTTTGCCGTATATACCAGACACATTCGCACGTGGTTTCATGTCGGTTAAAGTTTTTTATTAGTTCGAGTTCAAGCCAAGGCATAACCTTGGAGAGGCAATACGCATATATACAGATGGCTAAAAAACGAAAGAAGGCTCAGGATGTGGAGTTTACTCCAGAACACTATAAGCCTAAGGATTAAGTGGGGAATGGGAAAAAATACCAGCGTGGCTCAAACAGAACTGACTGGTATCTCAATTGCCACAAAAGAACTAACCAGAAAAGGGATTTCTGGCAAAACATAACAATCTGCACTGACAGTAGACAAGCCCTATTAGCCTTGAACAGACAACTTGTTATATCGGGGCTAGTACTAGAGTGCCACCAAGATTTAGCTACCGCCTCGGCAGATAACAATATTATCCTGAGGTGGGTTAAAGGGAACGACAGGAAAGGTAAAGGTAATCGCATTGCCGATTTTTTAGCCAGGGAAGCGGTTGGACTAAAAATTTTAGGACCCAGTGACATCAAATCTACGGCCTGCCGATTTCGACAATTGCGGAACTAGCCAAACGTTACACCCATGCTCAATCCCTTAAGAGATAAGATGGAATTAAAGGATGCAGTCTTGCCAGATCACTCTAGGCGACCCTGGGAAGCTGGCGTCGGAGAAATATTTGGCGATAACCAGGAAAAACCTACGTTCAGCAGTATGGTTTCTGACTGGCCACTATCGACTAAGGAAACACCTCCATACTATGGGGCTAGTGGACACACCTCTATGCAGGATGTGTTAACAGGAAGATGAAACTGCAGGCATGTCTTGTGCGAGTCTCCGGAGTTATCGTCAATAAGAGAATGTGTGTTCGGTGAGTCTTGGCCTACACCTGCCGATATAAAAGAGATGTCTCCTAGTGACCTGTCCACCTTCCTGGGCAGGACAGGATGGACGATGACCTAGGAGGACCAGTCCTTGGGAGAATGTACAATGGGTCACATGTGGCCTAAGTGCTGTGAGCCTACACTCACCCTCCCTACTTTACAAATACAGATACAGAAGCTTCATGCTTTTTTTTAATAAAATGCTTCAAATTCAAATTGAACAAGGTAAATAACAAAGTAATAGATGTCAGATGTCAACATTTTTGTTCTGAACAAGCTCAAACATCCCAATGGAGGAGATAGAAAAAGAAACTGAAACATGGAACAGCAAACTATCGACAACTTCACATTTAAACTATTGAAGTATCTGCATTATGAATTGCATAGTTTCAGTAATTATATCAAAACTTCTATATTCCATCAATATTTCGTTCAAAAAGTTGATAGTTGGGTTAGTTCTACTCTGTGTTGAAATCTTCACCGAGTTGTCAACGTTTGTTTGTTTATTCCGTCCACTTTTGATGTACAAATATATTTTAAACAAGATTAAACTTTAAATTAGTTGAGGAAATCGTAGGTGTTAAAGTAGCGCAATGGAAGATACTAGAAAGGAGTGTCCTACCGCAATTAATTCGCCACTATGTCTCTATGTTCCATTCTTCTCTAGCCACGTTGTAAACCGTATGGTAGATACTCAGTTTCCATTTCGTTGAGTGCTCATCAAGAGTGAATGATACGGGAAATCTATTCTCAATAGCTTAATATTGGCTATGAGCTCTTAACTGAATATTTAGGAATTTGGAAAATACGTACCTATCAGTCTGAATCATTTAAAAAATACTTCTAGATTATCAATAAAAAAAATATGTTTTTGTTCACTTGTTTATTTAAAACACGAAATGCCAGTTAAAATTTGGAATTTCCCATGTATTATTATCCTTAAATAAAGACTTCAAGAACAGTCATCTCACAAATGATTGATTGTGCTCATTACATTATGCAGGACACATTTCTGATCATAAATCCTATTAAAATAATTAGATTCTGAAAATTAAGGTTCCGGATAGTATATTAATTATATAATTAGTAATGAAAATTGAGTGAAGCCCCAGATTCTAGTTTGAGTAACAGAGTTAACTTCATCTCTCTGGTAAGGGACACATCTTTATTAATGCCACATTTAATTACATTTTGTAGCTAAAAACATCTTGGGTTATTTTGATTGCTTTCAAAATTATACACATGAAGAATCGATCTATAAGCACACATGTACTATAGATTATAAACAAAACAAACCATAACTACACCACAACAATTTAATAAGAATGCATGACTTTGAAAGATTTTGCCTGCGATTTGGAAGGGGGAACACTTTAGCTTCGTACTTTTAACAATTTCACTACTTTTTTTCTTTCCATCGGAATTCACCTCTTCCCTCGCAATAAGATCAGACATCAGCACTTTCTGATTCACCTCGCTTACTTCTCAAGCAAATTTTAAAGACCTTTTGTCTTAATGGAAACCAAAAAAGTCGTACCTTTTTTCGCGTTTTCCTACCATCACTATCTATTCCAAACCCTTCAACTTCTGGTCATGCTTTTCCTGATTTTCGAAATATCTCGCAAATTAGGCATTATATAGCTGAATTATATATATATATATATATATATATATATATATATATATATATACGATGTCAATAAATTCAAAATAAATCAATATACAGAATAATTGATTGTCACCCTGTCAACATAATTGAAAGATTATATTTGCGATTAATAACTGGTCTATTTGAAATAAATCTTGTTAATTCAGTAACAATATCATATAATCACCAAACAATGAACTATTGCAGTAAATACATCTATACTTCTTTTTGGATTCCCCTTCATCTGGTATTCCTCTTACTCAACTCTACACGTCACATGCCTGCGACTGGTTGTGTTTCAAGTCTTCTTACTTCCGTCTTCTTCGAAGATAAGTACGTATTCGATTTACTTTCGATATAGATAGCTTTTTTTAAGATTTCTTCAATAAAAAACGTCAGGAGAAACGCCAACCTGCTAACGCTTCAACCATTATTTTATATGTTTAGTTTCCAAAACTGTTTGTCCGGGTAAATTATATTCCAAGAGGTGAGCGAAACAGTTTATTGAAGCATTCAATAATCAACAGAAACAATACGAATTACTTTCGTTTTCGTTTTACAATTTTAAATTCTCCAAACTAAACGTCTAAGGCTGAACCCAGACGGACCACAGCGACGCTTCACGACAACTTCATAATTGTGGTTGTTAGTGAGCGGAGGTCGTGGTTATATTAAAAATGCAATAGAATTAGAGCAGTAGGTACTCAGACGAACGACTTTTTGTAGTTGATCTCAGCGACGGTCGCTACCTGTGGACGGTATCACCCATAGAGTAATAAATAAGAGATATGTTAAGCGGGTAGTGTTTTGTGGCACAAAGTTACCACTAGCGCCTACCTTGGATACTAGTACGAACTAACAGTCAAGACGCGCGCTTTTCGAATTTTCAAGCTTTCAGCATAAGCGTAATATTGTACAATATTTGCAATTGAATGATTTTGCACTTCAATATTTGTTTTTTAGTCTTTCAAGTCAAGTTTTCAAAGACTAAGAAATAACATTATTGTGCTAAATCATTCAGCTGCAAATATTGTATTGGAATAATATTATGGGGAATTACAGTAGGAGAATAAAAAAAACCCTTTGCAAGTAAGAACATATAATATTATTAACTCAACATCTTCCATACAATAAGATATCCAAAATAAAATACAAAAACAGTCAATACCTACCTGAATCTGAATTGGGATGGAAATTGTACTCTGAAGTTTAGGAAGGAAGTACAAATTTTGTCAATCTAAATGAGTCTGTAAAATTATTTCCAAATAAGTGATCTCCACGCAAATAACACCTTTTATTTTTAATAAGTAAGGTTCATTATTTCAAACCATTCATGAATTCGTTCAATACCTAGATCAGAAAACTAAAAAAAAACTTCTTATTCGTATAATTTTTTTGCAGTTATTCAATTGACGTACCCATTTAAACAATTTGGCATCTTGAAGCACACACCAATATCACAGAGCAAGCACACAAATACAGTGTTCAAAATATTAAAGCACTTTTTCACATAAGTCATAGGTACCTACAATAACATCCTAAATTACATTTATATAAATATATCTAGCAACTACATACATATTGTTTTGGTTTGGGTCACAAATTTCTGGTATTCCTTCGTTCTTGTCTGCAAAAAACGATAAAAGTACAAATAATGTTTCCATTACGAAAACCCAACCTCAAACGGCTAGGATTGAAAATCTACTTTTTTATCTTACCTATGATAAATGCTGTGATAATAGTATAGGTACCAATGATGAAGATAATTAATTTCTTTGCAAAAGGGCCAATGAGTAGATTAAATAAAAATAAATTCACAAATGACGAATTGAAATAATACTAAAAATGAAAAGTTTTGTTTTTGTGTAGAGGGAGGCGGGGTTTGTTAGTTCAGTTAGTTGCTGTAAAGCGCCGTGCTCTACTGGCTGCGCACAAACTTTATGCCAGTTTCTTCCATATGTTTTAAAACCTCTCTTATTTATTACTCTATGGTATCACCACAGTATACCAAAACAACCAGTAGTGCATCTCAGCTTCGCGCCTCGCTTGTACGCAATAATTTTATTTGGCCTTGAAACGGCCATTCGGGTTTAGATACGAGGTCCGTATTAACTAACTACTTTTTCGACAGGGAAGGATTAGTACAATTCAAAGTTGTTAAATTTATGTTTCGAAGAAAATGTTATTGAGTAGATTAATATTGTGAATATTATATAATAAACAATTTGAACATGTTACAAGGAAAAAACTCTAGAGAATTTAGAATCGGCAACAATAGCAAAACAAATTGTAATAAAACAGAGGGTATACTTATTGATTTTTATTAAATACCTAGTTAAATTTCATAATCCAATAATATTTAATCACAAATTGAGATTCCATTTAATTAAATATGACGCCAAAGAATTAACTTATCCTTATTATAATAGAGCTCATCGAAGGCCTATTTTTATTAAATTAGAGATTCTCACAATACCTTGTTTATGCATTTCGGAAGCTATCATTTTTGTGCATAAAAATAAACATAAGTATACCACTGGATCAATGATACACAACTATAATACAAAAACTGATTAGACTAACAAAAATGAATCAGGAGGGTACTGCTAGGCAAATAGAATTCTATTACTGTAAGATATATGATAACACTCTTCCAGTATTATGGAAAAAATTTACACTTAAAAAATTAAAATTTATAGTGAAAGAGGCGCTTGTAGGGCAGGCATTTTATGAGATTGAGGAGGTATTCGATTTTGAATTGCCCAGATCTTCATAAATATGAAGATTGATTTACTCTTTTAAATTTAATTAAATAAATAAAATTCCATTTTAATTGTAAAATAAATGATATCATGTTGGATTTATGTAAATTAATTTCAAACTTTCAGTGTGTAATGACGTGTCTGAACATGTTGTGTTTGTTTATTTATAGAAGTAGATAACTGGCATAATATTGTACATACATACATAAATTTCTTTCTGTCTTTATTATCTTTTTTGAAATTTCTATTTATGTGTATTTCTATTTAAGTGTATAATATAATCGAACTCTCATATATAAATTTATAATAAATAAAACAGGGAAATAAGGAAATCTAAAAAAACTTGTTTTCCATATTATATAAATATGATTTATTTTTACAGTTCTTTGCATCACACCACGCCACTGATTACGCGACTAAACCAAACTAAACTGTCCCTAAACCGAAGTAGAATATACGCCGTCCATGCTGAAATGGCGAACTGCGCACAACCGATGCGCAAAGTTGAGATGCAATACTGGTTGTTTTGGTATACTGTGGTATTACCCACAAAATTGTCGCTGTTAGTGGTTCAATGCAAAACACAAGTACAACAGACCGCCTTCGCAATGCGACAACTGGCCACTACTCGTTTCTCCATACTGAAACTGATGAACACTACAATACCGAACACTCCCGTTAATTGAAGTCGTCTTAAACGATAGATGACGACAACAAAAACACAAACTAGTCGCGTCACCTAATTTTCCAAATCTCTCTCAATCGTCAAAATTATTATTCCTAACCTAACTACGGAAAACAACACTAAAGTTTATAAGGTGATTCTCACTAAATAACCACCAGCATCTTCTAAATGTATAATACTGAGTAAACTTTAAATATAACGTTAATAATAACTAACCAAAATGAATGAAAACATCAAATTTTAAAATTCAGTCATCCACATATGAATATAATATCCTGACGTACCCTTAGTTAACAAACCTGATAAATAGATAACTGTAACATGTTGAAATAGAGCTGCCTTGCATCTTATGTATCATATCCGCTCGTGGTCTCATTTGGGACCGCTGTCACTTGATTTATATAAATGGTTGCTGTCCAAAATTTTTGGAAGTTTATTTCATATCTCGGCAACCTAATAAATTTATATTAAATGATGTGGCAGTTTTGAGTTACAATGTATTTGGGTTTGACGTAAAATACAGAAAACAGTAAGAAAAATAGTTATTTCGTATAGAAGTGACAATTTTCTCACTCCAGTTTTTCTTATTTTTCACTTTATCAGCGCTTTCTTTCTTTAAACATACTGCATAGGAAAAGCCTTATAAAAGACAGATCCTAGTGAATTTTGACAATAGTGTGAAACTTGTGGTTTCATGTGTTTGTTTGGAAAAACTGATAAGAAGCTAATGGAAATCACTGGTCCTATGAAGCCACCTGCAACACCTGTTTTGTTGCCATCCATGCCAGGATTCCAGAACAGTGACAATTTGTTGAGTAAGTTTATTTGGAGTATCCTATTTGGGGGTTTTCGTTAGTTCATTTCATTCGCTTAGACCGGGACCAGATTTGCACTTAAAAAGTGCGTGATCTAATTGTCACGTAATCATCATTATACGTAATATAACGAAGCTGAAAATAGAATAAAAAAAAATTCTGCATCATCGGTTTTATGTGATCGTTGTATCGCGTTAACATACCGTTCATCTGAAAAAATTAACAGGTGAGGAATTTGAGTCACATTAAAGTATTTTTTTGTAATTTCAAGGAAAATATTGCCACGCAGCGACCTTTTCAAATTTCATTATTACTTTCGAGACAGAATGGCGAATGATTTTAATTAAAACTTGAAAAATAAAACCAATCTAGCTTTAAAATTGAGATTAAAAATCCAAGACCAAAATTTATTGGATAAATATCGGATAAAAAACGGATTGTAAGTGCTGAAGTGCTTTAAGGGCAGCTTGACTTTCACTGTAGATCCTGATCTGCCTGTTGTTGTAGGCTCTCATGTTATTTGCCTCTGTACATGCAAGTATTGCATAGACCTCTGCTTGAAATACCGAGGCGTATTTTCCAAGCGAGACGATTCCTTCATATTTGCTCGACTTGCTGTATATGCCCGCTCCGGTGCCGAGCACATTCTTTGATCCGTCTGTATACCAGATCAGTTCATTCGCTCTACTGAGTGGTGGAGTGGTGGTGCGTTCTTTTCCTCAAGCTCCTTTCGATCTTTGGTGACAATCTCGAAGTTCTTGCGAAAGATATATCTGGTGGCCATGTGGTCTGTTGGCGTTTTAAAGATGCCTTATTTCTGCGTGTCCTCTCCCATGTGCCACGTCATGGTCTGATGCTTTTTCCAGGCGGGTTAGAGCTGCCCTTGCTTCGCACATTATGACACAATGTAGTGGAGGAAGGTCTAGCATTGTCTCCAGCGCTCCTGTAAGTGTAGTCCTCATTGCCCCTGTAATGCCAAGGCATGCAAGTCTTTGGACCTTGCTTAGTTTTAGCATTGCAGAGGTTTGTCTGATCTTTGGCCACCAGACCAGAGATGCATTTAGTTGGTTCACATCCAATATTAATCAAAACTCAGACGGCTCCATATATTTAGGTATATAAAGTGATAATACCAAGATCCTCCATTCCTGGTATAACATAACTCAAGCTACATTTATCTCTTCCTGGTAAAAAATCTGTACCACACACTCATCTTTAATGTTATGAATTCTTTCCTCCAGTTATTTTTACTTTCTATACTTAAGTATGTACCTTCTGCTTTCTCCTTTCTGAACTTTCCTTCTTTATTAATGCAATCAATGTATTTGTATGGTCTGTGTCTAGTTTTGAAATTATGGCTTAAAAAAATACATGTATAAAAATATTAATCAAGCTTGAGTGTATATATATTATTCTCGGATAGTGCACCTAATTATTACTCTCGTTATAAAATATACTGGCAGATATGAATATAATTACGTTCTAAAGATATAATACCGACAGCATTATAGTGTTTTTGTGGCATCTGGCTAAGTTATGTGTACTAAAATTAAATCGGTGTGCTATACAGATAAATGTTTTGTTCTCACTCCTGGATAAAGATGAACAAGTAGGTATCTTGTGGTTTTGCATGGCAATGTAGTAATGATACCTTCGTTAGGAGAGGATACTCAACAGGAAGTTAACATAACCGCAACATGCACAAGAAATGATCAAAGACAAAGGAAACCTATAGGTACCTACTTATAATAACCGTACAAGAATTTACAATACTTGAATACTTGTAGTCAGAATCAATGGACTTAATACGTATAATTTCAAAAAATAATATAAAGTTAAAAAATTTTAAATCGAAACTATCGTAATGTATCTTCAAAAAGAATGTAGTTATTTTGTACAGGTGCACTTTTGCCGAGATGTAAAGAGATTTAGAAAGTTCTGACCGAAAACGAAGATATATATATATATATACCAGATATACGTTTTAAAAGTTTGAGAAATTTTAAGTAGCTGTTATCCCAAACTTTGCCACTGTATATATCAGATATAGCGTATAACAAATGGTAGGAAGGCAAACTGGACAGCCATTTCTTTACAGAGGATTTACATATTTATTATTTCCTAAAAGATATGTGAAAGTTTCCGGGCATAAACCAGATTTTATATAAGCGTTGTTTGTGCAGCTTATTAAATGACAGAAACATATTCACTAAAAAATAACATTATACATATTACCTCCCTATATTTTATACACGTTGAATATTTGTGGCTCATCATCAGAGGTAGATGTGTGAAGATAATATGGTTTTATCACATATACAGAGCATTTCAATGAAACCCATTACTAAAATTACAAAAATGTATAATACATAAGTATTGTAATGTTTTTCTTATTTATTTAAACAGTTTTAACCGTGGGATAAAATTATACACTCACTATGGCTAATTACTACTGATTTATTAAAGAAACACTTACATACTATAATAAACTTAATTTATATACACACTACTTAATGTCTATTAATTTATCTACACTCGGTATAATAATTGTTCCTAATTTATGTTCAACATTATTTATATTCACTTTCTGTTCACTCACTGTATACTGAAACTGTTTACCGATTCACTGTAAACTGAACAACTTTTCGATTCACTCGAAAACCCGCGTATATATAGTCCTTCGAATCTCTAGGGCCTTCGCGATAAACCATTGTATGGCCTGGTACATTTCCAGAACAGTCTGGATATTACCTGCGAAAGAACCTTTCTAGAAAGGTCGCATTCATAGTTTGCGACAGGACCGGCTTCGGAATCAGTGAGTTCGTAACAGTATAGGTCAATCAGTTGAGAGTTGCGAAAAATTGGTCATTTCATTTTTTTATGAATTATTCTGACATTATATGTATATGTATATGTTTTCTGAATTTGTGGTCCTGAGTGAGATAGAAGTCTTTTAATATCTAGGGAATTGCACAGGTTAAATAATTGTTTTCATTACGTCCATTTTGTTGTAAAAGAAATTCATATGAAACGTGATGAGTGCTTAATATTATTCTATTTTGATATTGTTCAAAAGTTTTATTTATGTAACAAGACTATATAGCTTCTTCCGTGCTTAGATCAAAATTATTTTTCCACTACTAGATGTGAAGTTGACAATTATTGCTTCTTCTAGCCAACTGATGACATAACGAGTACGTTCATAATATATTCAAGACTGACAGTGTACTTGTCAGACAGCTGACGAAATACACGCTTCTCGTGGTGCGTTTGTGAATTATTTTTAATTTTTATCTTAAATTTGGCTAGTTGTGGAAAAAATTGTATATACACCATAGTGTTGAAGACATTTTTATAAACCTCGCACTTTATTCAGCTCGGTCAATAATAACACAGTCTTCACCACCTTGGTGTATAAAATACTATTAGATTAAGTTCCATGTCACAATACTTTACCATAACCTTGCAGGGTTGGTCTGCCCAATTATATTTTAAATTCTGCTATAGTTTATTAGAGCGAATTAGTGCCCTATTGAGATTGGGAGCTTAACTTTTAATCCGTAAAGCTATAAAGTCTACATACGAGACATCCCCCTTTATATCATTTTCGACGCGTTTTTTATTTTTTCCATGGAAGTGACGCCTTCAGGAGTATGTGGGGTGGATAGTTTTCATTGAAATGCTCTGTATATTTATATGTCTACCAGTTATTTTACTGAGATTCTGCTATATCATGATAGTCAGAGCTAATACCTATAATACCGGTGCAAATCAAAAGAAAAAAACGTTTATTTAGATCCACGAGACTAGAAAATAAAGTTTTTTTAATTCGCGAATAATTAAAAAAAGAACAATAAATTATTTCAATATGAAACAGGTAGGAAACTTTTCAATTAATTATGAATGTTTTATAATAGCTCGTGTTCCACGCTATAATCTCGCTTCTAGGCTACTTGTATTCAAATTCAAGTTATGGTTGTCAGTTTCAAAAAACGCAACTCTCCCTTCCGTTAACATAACGACTGCACCACAATCTCCTACAAAATATGTTCAACATCCTGTGAAAAGATAAAAATATGATAACCAAATGTCTATTTAAATTCATGTGTTTTGGTCAGTGAATTTGCCGAGTGGAAGAACATTGAATTCGAAAAGGAACTTAGTTTTATAAATAATCCACCTCTAAGGCTTGTCGATTTTAAACGTCGAAGAATTCAAGTTAATATCGTACCGTCTACGGCTTTAAATGAAATCAATACAAGCGAAGTACGTAAGCTGAAGCGAGTTTAAATTTTGTTTTTCAATAACATCAGAAGCTTGCAAAATATGACTTGCTGTGGAAATATACAAAATTATTCTAGCTTTTCATATTTCCAATAGACTTTGATTGGCGATAATATTTTACACACAACCATACTGTTTTTGAAACTAGTTAGGGTTCAATTTTTTAACCGCAAAACAAGCATCGTTCCAGCACATTTTTTGCATACAGTTTAATTATTTAAATCTTTATTTAAAATAATACGCGAGTCGGATTTAGTACGTGAACGTATCACTGCGGCCCATTTAAAAAAGCATCCCTCTTTATTTCCCTACGGACTGTTACGCAACTGCTTGAAAATATTTTTGTTGAAGTTGTAATACGAAAAATTACTACCCAGTATCAAGTATAGGTGGAACAGAAAATGGGTAGTGTTATTTATACAGGGTGGATCGGATTTAATTAACGTATACAGAGATCTTGTAACCGTCATAGATAAAATAAGCCTACACGTGTCATGGGCTACCGATCTATTCGTATCTGTAAAGTAGGGAGGGTGAGTGTAGGCTCACAGCACTTAGGCCACATGTGACCCATTGTACAACCTCCCGAGGAGTTGCCTCCTAGGTCATTGCCCATCCTGTCCTTCCTAGAAAGGTGTACAGGTCACTAGGAGACATCTCCTTTATATCGGTAGGTGTTGGCCAAACCTCATCGAACACACACTCTCTTATTGACGATAACACTCGCATGAGACATGTCTGACAGTTTCATCTTCCTGTTCACACATCTTGCATAGAGGTGTGTCCACTAGCCCCATAGTATGGAGGTGTTTCCTTAGTTGACAGTGACCAGTCTGAAATCCTACTGTTAAACGTAGGTTTTTCCTGGTCTCGCCAAATATTTATTCGACGCCAGCTTCCCAGGGTCGCCCAGGGTGATTCTGGTAAGACTGCATCCTTTGATTCCATCCCATCTCTTAAGGGATTGAGCATGGGTGTAACGTTTGGCTTGTTCCGCAATTGTCAAAGTCGTTAAGCCGTAGGTGTCACTGGGTCCTAAAATTTTCAGTCCAGCCGCTTCCGTGGCTAAAGAATCGGCAATGCGACTACCTTCACTCCTGTCGTATCTTAGGATAATATTGTTATCTGCCGAGGAGGCGTTAGCTAAATCTTGGTGGCACTGTAGTACTAGCCCCGATATAACACGTTGTCTGTTCAATGCTAATAGGGCTTATCTACTATCAGTGCAGATTGTTATGTTTTTGCCAGAAATTCCTTTTCTGGTTAGTTCTTTTGTGGCAATTGCGATACCAGCCTGTTCTGTTTGAACCACAACCTGAGCCTTCTTTAATTTTTGAGCCATCTGTATATATGCGTATTGCATTTGCAGCATCTAACTATGTGTTCTGTTTCATTTGTATTTTGTAGGGTTTATTAAACACAAACCTGGGCTCAATTGCATCATTGGCTGCCTGCAGCAGAGATAGCGCAGTAAGCGCTTCTTGTCATCAGCTTAGCCAAAATTGACCCACTTTGGTGCTTACACCAGCCGTGCGCAGACGTACCATGGCCATAAACGGCTACCGGTCTATTCAGATTTTTCCTTTATGAACGTTAATATTTTTCACACACTAAAATTATAATAAAAATAACAGTCAAACAAAGTCGAGAAGGTACTTTACGTAACAGCTAGAGCGGTGGAATGATATTATTATGCTCTTAGATAGTGGAGTATGTGATAAATTTATTTTCTTGCTAAATTGACAGCACCTGACAAGTATAATGTTCGTTTGGATGCACATTGTGTATGTCAAAGTTCTCCTCACCAATTTACACGTAAATAATAAATCAAACTAGTTGCGTAATAGTGATAGACGTAATACATACAACAAATGCCCATAGATCACATATTTATGTCTCTCATCCATCAATTCGGAATAAAAAGTGGGCGAATATAAAGGTAAATAGATTCAATAATTTACTATCCATTTTAATTGTTTCTTACTCCTCCAAAACCTTGTATAATATCATTGAAATGTTTTGACATTTTATCAAATATTTCGTTTTGGAAAAAAAAAGCCGTTTGGATCTGAGTAATGAGGCAATTCTCATCCTATCATGATCCTATCCCAAACTAACAAACTGTTTAGATAACGTCCACAGTTGAGTGCACAGAAAACTAATTGCAGGTCATCCATTTACTAATCAACACCTTTCAAACGCAGAAAAATGTACAAATCAATTAGTTTGATTTTTCAGAGATATTTCCCCACAGACTCGATTTCGTGTCGATTCGGAAGAAGTCAATGGTGTATCTATGGGGTTATCGACTCCGCTCGCTGGGAAAATGATTAATATAAAAAAAATTATCAAGAAGTAGTACCTATAATCGAATTATGGTCGACGATAAGGATGTTTGAGAGTTTCAATTCTACTTAGACTAAACACTTTACGAATAAAATAGATTACAATTTTGCATTTATTTAAATTAAATTAGATTGGATTAGATACCTGTTAAGCTTACAGTGCCCTCTTAACATACCTACTACTGCTTTGACAGTTTTCCTATTTTAGCTTAGATCTTTCGTGAAAGGTGGCGAATGTCCTGTAATGAGCTGTTTCGCCTGTCTCTGTCCTGTTGAGATTACCCACCACTCTAGAGATTTCTGTGCCACCCACTTCCTTGTACTTATTGTCGACTTTTTGACACCGCAGGAGGGTTCTGGTCCAATGAATGGCATTGATTAGCCTTTTCTGGCCGTTTCACCCACCACTCCGTTGTCCTGGCGTTTAAGGAGCCTATGTAATCCTATCTAAGAATTGACCTCTATGGAATCAAGTGCCTTTACTTCCGTCAATGGAGATGGCAACTTCTAATTAGCTCCTGGAGGAAATCTCAGAGGCTAGTAGCTTCTTTACTCCCATTTCCCGGGGGAATTTGAGGATATCTGCAGGATGGAACTTATATAAATATACCTCTTCTATCCAGTAATCTCCTAGGTGCTGTTCTCTCCAGGATTCTGAATTTCTGTGCAATTCGCAAGTATGTGGATGAAAGTTTCTTCTTCCATACCATAGAATCTACATTCTTCTTCCTTCACTACTTTGAGATTTTTCAAGTGCCCATACTCAGGCGCAATGTTCCCTTTAGGATCCCTGTTAAAACTTTTAGTGCAGTTTCACTTTGACTTATGCATTCATTTGACATATACAGATGAATCTGATTGTCTAAACCCAACTAGATCTTTCCAATGGTCAGGTCTCTTATTTTTCGGCTTTGCCTATTACTCCCAATATTACATTTTTGTGACCTCCTTAGATAGTGTTTTGATAGTGATTTTTGTTAATGACACCAAGCAAACAAATCCACCTGTTTTGAAGTAGGTACTTCATCGCCTGTGGTATGATGAGTAGTTAAATAGTTGTATCTTTCTTTAGATAACGTTTCGAAGGTTGTTTTAATAGGTCCAAACACGAGAGTAATATTAAGCTAAGCTACTCGCGATCTTTCACAAATACTTAAACAGCAATTTAACTGGTTCCATTCTTTTTTATTTTCCTATACAAACGGTGATCATGAAAAGTTTAACTTAAGCTTTTATGGAATAGTGAAAAAACTGTGGAAAATGGTGGCTGTTTTGATGAATACTTTCAAGACAATGTAATAAATTTGTTAGAATTAAATGAAAAATCGAATTGGTAACAACACCTGATTAAACAATAATTTATGAGTGATACATACAATGCTGATTTTTGTAGATGTTAAATTTATCGATAAAGATGGTCCTAAAGACAATATATTCTGTCACACACTGTTTATGTTTGTATCAATCAGAAACCAAATTTCAACTTGATTTTTTGATGCGAGAAACATATAATAAAAAACAGCTGGATTGAAAATTCACGTTGATATTACGTAACTGTAGCGTGGTAATAGACGTCGCCTGATATCGAAAAAGCAAAAATCTGGGAAGCTCGATTACTATGGCTTTCACGGACGAAAGGATTCGAAACATGGATGACGGTCAATTTCAATCATGTTCTTTCGAAAACCATCTCACCATAAAACAATTGATGAGAGTGCGGATCGGTTATTGATTGACAATCACGCATGGCGTATGTTAAAATGATGCCGACGATGTATGCACGAAGTGAATAGAAATTTCCGTGGAAGGTAGTTGAAGCGCTCGATGAAAACTGCTTGAAATTTTCGTGCTGGAAGAATTGCTGGTCAATTGGATTATACATAATAATTTATGTGTTGACAACTTTGAAGTCTATCACTTCAATTCATTGTTTTTATAAAGCTTTGATGTGTGATATCCAGTCAAAATTTTCATTCTATGTTATTGTGTAATTTGTATTTTACTGTACTGGGAGTTAATTTTTCAAAAATTTATATTTTATATTTAGGACCTAGGCGTATTTTCATCTGTAAATATATTATGGTATGGTATTGGGATTCACACAATCAAGAGTTAACAATTGACGAGCTTATAGAAATGCGTGAGCATGATCAAGTCATTGAACAAACTGATTTGTTAGAGCTAATTGAATCGGAAAATCATATGACGATTTCAAACTTAACAAAAGGCTCTCAGTACAATTGGCAAGGGGCTGAACATTTTAAATAAATTCCAATGAAGAGCGTGTGTCTAGTACAGAACGGAAAATAAAAAAGTTACTTTAATGGTACGAGGAAAAACTTAACTCGTCAGGATCATTGTTAGATGAAGCGTTCGACATCAAAATAGCTTTGATTTGCGTAGTTTTATTCCTACTTATGTGAATTGTTTTAAGTACCTATATAACATTTTATTGAACATGCTCTTTATAAATTATAGTTATCTTCAGACTCTAGTTCCGATTACACAAACTTTAAACGTATTTATATGCATGGTTGAAACACAACGCGACTTTGACTTACACGAAGTGTTTCCACAGACCTACGTTTTAGGGGGCGAGTCATTCTATCAAAAACGGGAGAGATATTTGTTGAGGGAGCTGACTTGTGTTAATCTGAATCTGAAATCAAAATCTTCGACATATTAACACACAAAAATGAAACAATTTTTGGTTGGTTGGTTGGTTCTTAGTAAATTCATTCTTTATTCATTTTAAATTCAGCGGTGATTTTCTTTTCGGCACGGGAAATAGGGATGGGGCGGTTTTACTTCCCTTACGAAGGGCCCTACAGCTTAACTAGGGCTCCAAACGTTCCAAACCACGATCGGGAAGTGTGTAAATACGCTTATCCCTCCGATGTAATCCGAATATATCCGGCATGGGTACCGGCGTGACATGACGATAGTGTCAATGTCAATAACTCGATCTCACAAATTCTTTCTATTTTTATTTATCGAATATTCTGGCTGCAGGTCAATGTGAACTGAGACATCTACAAGATGCGAAACGGAACTCTTTTAAATTAATGGTCATAGCGATACGATCATTTGTCCTCTTTCTTATGGTCTTTACAGACCCCAATTAGATTAAGGTTTGCTTGTAATTAAGGGGCATCTACCAAATTCGACCTTGCACAATTATGCTTTGTATATTTTTTTGTTTCTCTACGTCCTCACGTTTAAGTTCACCTAACGAAAATTTTATTAGAAATATGAAAGCTCCGCAACATGTAGGTAGCCAAGCGGTCCAAGCGGATTTTTGTTCACGTACTTACTCTATAAGCTTCGTCAGTACTGAACTGGGAGACCGCCGAGACCGGCGAGCGTTGTATCAACAATGGAACGGCACGCTACTACCGAGAAGCGATAGATGGATTTTTATCCGATATTTTAGTGGTAGCAACCGAATTTCAATAAGGAATTGTACGGTCGTAAGTAAATTTTTATATAGTATTCATAAAGCTTCAAATTAGACTTCTTATCAATCAGTTTTTCCATTTAATCCATATTTAATTCTTTACAAGGGCTCAAACTTTGCTTAATATGTGTAATTACCTCATGATTCGTATTTTTTTCAACTAAATTTGGTTAGCATTTCAAGTATTTATTCGATGAGAACTCTAAGTTCAACATTAATCTAGATGATATATTTTTTCCTTAATTTTCAATACATCCATTACCTCACAATTCTTTGCCAAAAATACTTCGATATTTTGTCAAATCGCTGCCGATAGATTCCCCTTAAGGTTTTATAAATACAATACCTATAAGTGATCAATATGAATACTCATTATGCAACAATATCCGCACACATATATTTATTGCACTCAAAGTTCATATTATTAAATGTCACCGAATAACGATGTTTAACCGTCAGATTTAAATTCCTATAATTTGATGTAATTTAATTGAACGAATCACAAATGAATTTATTTGTGATTGATTTTCATATGTATTGTATAATGCCTAATTGAATCCATGAAATTTAAAATACTTTCACAATACAGCGAAATGAGTGGCATTTTCAATTGTCCATAATGACTAACCACCTGGAAGAATGGTATTTAAACAATTAATGTAATTTCTTGGGAAAACCAATTAATTGCAACCGGAATCATTATGTAATATTTGATAAAAAAATATCGGTAATAAATGATTTTTAGATATGAAAAAAATGTAAATTAGGAGCAACATTATTATTATAAGAAAAAAGATATCAATAAAAGAAATATGGAAACTTATCAAGACATCCCTAGAAAAACATAAACAAGGATCAGAAATGATACCACACCTAAAATAGAGTCAGACACAATAAACCACACTATGCTAAACTATAATATACATTTGTTACTGTTAATTTATATAATGCAGCTATCCATCAAATAATTCATCGTGTCCGTTAAAGTGTGTAATATAGTAATAATTTGACACTTTAACTAGTAATTCTATGAAATAACTAGGTATTCTATAAATTAACTGAAGAGAGACAGTTAAAGTGTAAAATAAACAATTGATCTGAAATGAAACTAAACTAATGATATTCACTTAAAATGAAGAAGAAGCAATTTATCTAATTTATGCATATAAATGGTATTCATGGAAACATACCATAAAATCATTTTTTACAACAAGGATAACTAAAATAACACTTGGAATTACGAAGAACATTATTACTATAACAAATCCATTTTTTGTTGACACACTGGGTTTTACACGAACAACAAGCTATGGCCTATGGCCTGATGGTCTGAAATATAAAAATAGCTGGTGTAGGCAAGTGGGACTTCCCACTAAAACCATCTTGTTAACTCTAGACGGTAAACTCCTGAGGAACAAACACGAAAAGGAGATTACATACAAGGCAAAAATGACTCTAATGGTGTGCAGAAATCTGGCAGGAAGAAACTGGGGTTGTAACCCAAAAATCCTAAGCTGGATGTATACTGCCATAGTGAGACCAATCATCACTTATGGAGCCATTGCGTGGAGTAGTGGAACTAGCCTATTGACGACGAGAGAAAACCTCTCCAAAATTCAAGGCTGGCCTGTATATGCATTACAGGAGCAATGAGAACATGCTCAACGGCAGCCATGGAAGTGATTCTCAATCTCACCCCTCTACATACGGTGATGGAAAGCGTTGCAGAAAGAACAAGATACAGACTAAGTAGAGAGGGAATCATTAAAAAAAACCACTTCCTCACTTCTTAGAAATCAGACAACATGTGACACAAGACGGTATAATCAAAAAGTATAACTTTTCAAAGAAATTCGTTACGGAATTAAGCAACAAGAAGGAATGGGATCCAAATACCATTACCAGACTTGGAAAGAATGCCATTCAATGGTACACAGACGGCTCAAAAGCAATAGAAGGAACTGGGATGGGAGTGATCGGGCCAGGAACCAAACACTCTGAAAACTTGGGAAAAGCCCCAAGTATCTTTCAAGCGGAAATCCACGCCATAAGAAAGTGCGCCCAGTTCAATATTGATGAAGGATACAGAAGACAAAGGATTATCATAATGTGGGATAGTCAAGCAGCCATTAAAGCACTGAGCTCTTGTGTAATCAGTTCCAAAATTGTGTGGGAATGCCTAGACAAACTCAATGAACTAGGCGAGAACAATATAGTCACCTTACTATGGATTCCAGGACACACTGGAATAGAAGGAAATGAAATAGCAGATGAACTAGCAAAGAGGGGGACTGAAATACCTTTCTGGGGGCCTGAACCCTTTTGCGGAATCAGCCCCAATGTAATATTGGAAGAAATAGGTAAAGCCGAGAAAAAAAGAAGATCTGACCATTGGAATAATCTAGTAGAGCTTATACAATCAAAGCCTCTTCTGAGTGATTATAACCTGTTGAGATCAAATAAATGCATAAGTCAAAGTAAAACTGTGCAAAGAGCTTTAACAGGGATCCTAACGGGACATTGTCGCCTGAATGGGCACCTGAAAAAGCTCAAAATAGTGGAGGAAGAAGAATGCAGATTTTGGGGAATGGAAGAAGAATCCTCCATCTACATACTTTACAACTGCACAGCACTTCAAAATCTTAGAGCACAGAACCTGGGAGGTTACTGGATAGAAGAGGAACATTTACCCAAGTTGAAGCCTGCAGACATCCTAAAATTCCTCCGGGAAATAGGACTAAAGGAACTACTAGTTTCTGAGACTCTCCTCAGAAACTTAGTAGAAGTAAGGGGCACAATAGATCTTTTAGGTCTCAGTAAATGTTACCCCAAAATACATACATATATACATACATGGCCTGGAATAGTTCCTAAATGCAGTAGAGGTAGAAGTTAAATGTATTTGTCGTGCGAGACACATGATATAGATAATTTTACACTCTAACGAGCTGCAGATTGTTATTATATGAAACTAGTTAAATCATGAAATACAAGAAAGTTTTACACTTTAACGGACGCACTTTAACAGTTATTTCATAGAATAACTAGGTATTCTATAGAATAATGGATCTCATACTTTAACGGTAACAAATTTACTTCAACCGAAACATACATGTTTATTTATATTGCGTTGAAAGGATATGTAATTGAAAAGAGATTTACGTATATATCGTATAATTTCACCCCATATAATAAATGTGCAGTAATTATCTTAATTTAGTATCACATTTCATTAGGTCTTTCAGAAGATTTTCAACAATAAATTGACTAATAACGGTAATCATTTATCGGATTATTACTTCTAATATGTTTTCTGTGTGTAGGTCTATTAGGTTCCTACATATTTTCGATCAAGATTAATCGGCCAATAATTTACACATAAGTACACTCGATTAGCCGGATTAGTTAGACGATAAGTCTGCCTCAATCCACTTTGTTATACAAAGCGCCGTCGCACGTGACACGCTAATTTATCTAATTTCACACGCTCAATTATAAATGATAATGCAAATAGGCATTTATCAAGATGTTATCGATCAATACTTTAACTTGATTAT
>CAJUYG010000001.1:275832-299258 GCA_910591675.1 Galerucella calmariensis | reverse complement strand
ACAGTTGCTGTCGAATTCCAGCTATGAAACTCATATAACTGGAAAACCTGTAGATCTTGGACACGCTCGAGAAGACGTAAATCATTAATTGTTTATTAAATTATCCTGTGTTCGATAAATTCCTATCCCGACCACTAATTAACACCTCAAGGATATGTGCCTCATCTTGAAATTTAATATTTTCAAGGTCATTTCGCCAAATATTTATCTTGCTATTCAATTAACTCAAATTTGATTGAACTATATTAATATATACTGTGTTTGAAATGCATCTTGGTTAATATTGACCAAATTAATACTAGGTTGTGCTTATTGGAAAATTGTTCTTGCTACTTAATGTTTTAGCTAACAAAGGATACAATTTATTAAATTGAAAAATAATCGTGAGATTAACAGAATAATTTTAAAAAAATTCAAAAATGGTAACAGTAATTTTTCATAAAGAGAGGAGAGGATAAATTAGACCACTGCGTAATGAATCTTATGAATAGTGAGTACATGATCTATATCTACGAATATCCAGTAATCAAAGTATATACATGTCGTCTCTGACAATTCAGACCCCTTAATGATCCAGCTGCGATGACAAACCTTCTTCCATAACCAGAAACATTACCAACGCAAAACAGCCCACCTTACAAGATCTAAAAATTCCATTTTACACCAATTTTATAGAAAATTATCGTTATATACCACCCAGTGGGTAGACTGTCCAAGGACAAACCATCTTTGTTGTTTATTTCAATAGTTTTTGGCTGCTAAAGCTCATTCTCTGCCTTTGCGACAAAATATACTATTTTCGCATACCTTTCCGGAAAACCAATCATAATGAACCCCAAAAATAAGGCGGAAAATTTATAGTACCACGTTTTTCACTATCCGTCACTAGATTACTTTGACGTTTTACGTGAACTTTTTAATTAAACGTCAGTGTATGTCAAAGTTTTTTGTTATATTTTCTTATTTTTTGGTTTATTTGGAAAAACAGTTGTGTGTCACACATGCTTAATTATCAACTGCCCTCGCTTCGCTACGCTCGCTCGTACATCTAATAGTTTCGGGCTGCTAAAGCTCTTTTTCTGCCCTTGTGACACAATATACTATAGCTGCTTTATTCAAATCTTTCCTGTGGATTTATGTTAGAAAATATATCTATTCACTACAGTATCGTATCTGTTCGAAGCCTTAGGGTGTAAAAGCGGTGAAAGGCTGACGGTTTAAGATTCTGAAAACGAGTCCCTGGCTTGAATGCAGTCAATTTTTACGTTGAAAAAAAAAATGTTGCTATTTAAAAACAAAATGAGCCCCTGTAAAAAACCTGAACCGAAGCATTATTCAGTGAAAACGGATGGAAGTAGTATTTTAATACATCGTTATTGATATTTTGTGTCAAGTTGAATTTTGCATGGTAGTCGGTGGCAAAAAATATATTTTTTCGTTGACCTTTACAAAAATGACATTTTTTTCGTCTGTAAATACTTTATTTTCGTCTGCTGTGGTCACTATTAAGGCATAGTGATCCTCTCTAGCCAGTTTTATTTAAGATTTCGTAATGAAAATAATAATTTCACGCAAATGAAACTTGTTGAACCGTCATAGTTAGTTTGCTTGTGCCTTAATGAGTTGATATTATTTAAAATCATGGCCACCGCAAGAAGGTATTTAGAATCTTTCCGTGGTATTATATACCTATAAGATTTTGATTCATGGCGAAAAAATAATAAATATCTATTGGTATGTTATCAGAAGAAGCACAAGAATCTTCAAACATTTATTCAAAAAAGTTTCGGTGAGATTATTCAGGATGTGTCAGAAAAAAGGCATTGTAAGATCTAATGCTACGACTTTTTGTAAACTAAGATCCTCTTATTTCTATGGAATGTGATTTGAAGATAACAAACCCTAAATGCTTATCAAAACGAGTAATTGACATATAAGTTGCTTCAAATCCTACTAGTAGTAAGGGGGCTGAAATTTATGGAATTGAAACTGCACTGTTCGATATTAAGGCAAAGTATTAAGGCAAAGTTTTATTATCAAGTCGGATGGACAATCAACTATTGAAACGCATAGCTCTTGTGTTATCAATTCCAGAATGGTCTGGGAATGCCTAGAGCATCTTGTGGCCTAGACAGTACCGTCACCCTATTGTCTAACGTGGTTTCCAGGGCACACGGATAGAAGGAAACGAAATTAACAAAGAAAGCGACTGAAACACATTTTTGGAGACATTTTGAATAGCTTTAAATATGAATTGAAGCAAAGGAAATGCTAATCGCAATAATATAAATTCAACAAATGAAAGTAAAAGAAAAATAAAAAAAATATGGAGGATCACTTACTTTTATTGTACCTTGCTTTGAATCCATTTTAATTGTGACGATGGCATGTCCCTGTATCTTATTCAAATACGGTCCTATACAGATGTATCTGTACAAATTTCACCTACCACGAAGTGAAAGAAATTGTATATTCAGCAGATATGAGAGAAAAATTTGAATTGCCACTTGAAAATAAAAGCGCGTGTTTGTGAGCATTCAATCATGCTGGAATGTATTTTGCGAAATAAAAAAACTTATAAAAGAATGTGGTTAAGTTGGTTTTGAGAATATTGTAATTTATTCAATCCATAATCAAGTTCGTTTTTAATTGAATTTTTGATTAGAGAAAAAATAAAGTAAAAGCACATATTTTTCTATCTATGAAAGTGTCAGACTACTATATAGGGTGTTGATTTCATTTTCCTGCGTACTTTTTCTTCAACTTTTTCTTCTTGACAATGATCTCAACCATAAAAGAGTGACCAGAGACAATTTCTGTTTAGTCTATTCATACTAATATTTATTTTCCGTATAGGCTCTCCGTTTCCGTCTTTTTGGTATCCTGAAGCTCCCAATCGAGCGACAGACAGATTCCGTGTGTCTTTTGTAGATGGAAGGTACGAGTTAGTAGTAGACAATACTGGACTATCTTTGCAGTGAATCATTTAATTATTATAAATTATATATAATAATTATTATTAAATGGAATTAAAATTTGCTTCTCAGATGTTCAGTCATTCTGTTGCAGTATGCAAGTATGTGCATAGAGGTTTCTTCTTCATACCACATAATCTACATTCTGCCTCCTCCATTATTTTAAGCTTATGGAGGTGCCCATTCAGGCGAAAATGTTATGTTAGGATCCCTGTTAAAACTCTTACTGCAGTTTTACTCTGACTTGGGCAATTATTTCTTCTCAATAGGATGTAGTCACCCAGTATAATTGATTGTCTCAGCCTCACTAGATCTTTTTTTTGTAGGTTTTCATGTTTCTCCCTATGTTAAAGTGGAGCTGATACCGCAAAAGGGGTTCCAGCCCCCAAAAGGGTGAGAGGAATTTGAAAGCAAAACATATTCAAGTATTTGAAACTTTAAAGAATTTTATGTGGTCTCCTTCCATTTTGAAAATCTTATCAAAATCAGTGAAAACGAAGAAACAAATGTTTAAATAAAACTATTAAATGGCGAAACACAAAATTTTTGATATCAATTCTCCGGTTTTTCGTGTAGTAATTCTAAGCATAGTTTTATAATGTGCAAAAATTTTAAAGCAAATCAAGAAATTTTCTCATTTCAAACTTTACAATTGATTCCTGGGAGAATAAATATAAATTCAACAAATGTTTCATGAATACAAAACTAATAATTGAATGATAAGCTTAGAAGTAGAGCTATATCCGAAAGTTTTAAAGGTGAGTTTAATTCATTTAAGTTATTATTCGGTCTGTCTGTTATATCTGGATTTCTAATTTAAAATACTTACCGCTTCTGAAGATATTTATCTAATGAAAATAGTCACTTAGAGCTTTATTACTTAACAAACTAAGTTGTACTTAGAGTCAAATTCAAAAACTTCAGTTTTAAATTATTGCCAACTTCATTATAGCTTCTCCCAACTTTTATTAACTAAAAATTTTACTTTTGGACTTTTTGTCGTTCGTTGAACATTGAACCAATCCGTATAGTTAAAGAATACACCAACAGACAAGAAACAAATCGAATCTGCGGAAACCATCTTTTAAATTAGTTGTCATTTGTCATACGATCACATGTAGGCCTCTTTCTTATAGTCTACAGATCCAAATTGGATTAAAGTTTGCTCTTTAAATGATATATTTCACGTGTATATTATAAACGAAAAGTGCACAAACAGATACTAATGGAACAATGCTTTGATAATACACAACTTTATACTAAAACATTTTTTCTCAGTGTGGAGCTGTAACCATTTATTATGGTTTATATACACTGTGATGCCAGAGTTAACTGTCACCTTCAAGGTTATTTATTTTTACTCCTCCAAACATCAAAGGATTTTCGCCGGGCTTCACTTCTTGTTGTTGTGTACTCTTTGGTATGGTATTCATGCACGACCGCTTGTCAGTGCTAATGTAAAGCATGGGCGGTAAAAGGGCAATTAAATAATACAATATTTTGTAAATTAATGTCCTTTAAACCATTTTCAGTTCGTAAACAGGAAAATAGATTCAGAGTAATCCTGTGATTTTGGATATTAGGTACGTGAGCTCTTCTAAACAAGTAATCAATCTACTTGTAGTTTATTTACGATAAAAAGTCGATGACGTTGCAAAAATAGTTATTTATGTATTAAGAGCGAAAAGTGAGGAATTATTGTTCGAAAGCAAGGGTTAACGCGAAGCGGAGCGCGTTAATTGCTGGAGAACAATAATTCTCCACTTTTCGCTCCTAATACATAAGTTACTATTTTTTTCTACGACTGCTATGGAAAATAGTTCTTTTCCCACAATTTACGAAACTACAAAGTGTCACTTTGCCTAAGCCGTGGGAAAGATTTTTTCCCACGCCACATATTATATTTATATGGAGAATCAAATAAAATCGACAAAAACTTAGTATGCTACTGTCATCTTTAAATACCTACTTAGGTGTCACAAAACTGTCAGATTATATTAGAAGTTTTTAAATTGTAAAAGGTAGTTTCAATCGTGCTTTGATAAAAACCCCAATTTCTATTGAAAATATTAGTTTAACAAGACATATAAGTACTTATTTATAATATAAATAATATGGATACTGATCATAGTGACGATTTCAATAATATTCCGCCAGAGATATTGGAAAAAGCTGCAAAAGTAACTTTAGATTTGTTGCGGCAATTTCAAGAAAAAAGTATAAATTGGCAAACGGAATATTTTTAGAGTGGCAAAGAAATACAAAATTAAAATCTTTTTCGGAAATTGTACTTTTGGTATATTTAGAAAAGTCATAAAAAAAATTAAAGGCGTGTACACTTTAGTCACAGTTTGTGCAGTTGTAGAAAAAGTATAGTGTGCAGCATAGGGGGAAAGTACTTTCCTCACTCGTGTGCTTGCGGCACTCGCCCTTGGGGCTCGTTCCACAAACTTCCACACTCGTGAGAAAATTTGAACTTTCCCCACTAGTTGCACAATATACTATTCTACAACCATTTGAATATATATTATAACTAATAAAATTGATAAATATATACTTCTTATTTCAAGTAAATGTCAAATACTTTGTAAAATTTTAAACGTATAATTATTATTGTCAATACTGTCAATGTACTTCTTCTTATTCTACAATTAGAAAGGCCTCAGCTAGCAGGGCCATCCGGCCAGTATATGCAAATTATTCAGAACATGGCACAACAATTGAGCACAAAAACACACAAAAATTTATACGGTAACATCGCAATCAAACTAATTAATTATTTAAAACATTAAGAACCTAACAAAACAGCGATTTATTAGTTTGTAAAAAATTTCAGAAGACAAAAACACTCCCTAGCCAGGCTGCTCTATGATGTCACTGTCACTGTCAATACAATTATGTTTGTAGTATCGGTTGTTATGGACAACGAGCGTTTTGCAATTTTTTACGCTCGGCAAGCGTAAAGTAACTTTTCTCAATAAACGTCATCTTTTCGTTGTAAATGGCAAGCGAAAAAGCCTACTTTTCAATGTGATTGTAGAAAAAAAATATTGCGATGCTCCCAAGCTGTAGTTTTTTTCTTTACTTAGGTAAACATTAAAAACATTCAATCATTTACATTTAAATATGTGACAATAATAATAATAATTAATAATAATGAATATAAGTAGCGAATACTGAGAGCGCTTTCAGACTGGACACTTTGTGGCAGGCTACTAGTGTCTGAAAAGAATCGCGCGGCTAAAAATACATTAATATAAATAGACGCATTCACAGGAGACACATTAAACGAATAATGTATTTTTAGCCGCACGATTCTTTTCAGACACTAGTAGCCGGCCACAAAGTGTCTCGTCTGAACGCGCTCTATTACTTACGTCTCTTACAGCAGTAAGCGGGCCCCATTTCGGCATTCTCGGTCAAAATAGCTTAACAAAGATGTTAACATCTCTTGACATTTACTGTTCAGCTGCTTCGTCATTTTATTTACTTCACACTGCAGATTTGCCTGAATAATCAATTATGAAAATAACTGTTTTTTCAATCTTAAAGAAGCAATGAATTTAAAAGCACCAAAAAAAACTTGTAAATATTAGACGATGATCGAATGTCAATAAACGTTGAAACAAACTGGGGAATTTTACCAGTGGATCTGACAACATCTTGAAGTTTTGCCAACCCGTTAGCTGTAAATTGCCCTGGCTTTTGGATAAGCTGTATTCACGGTTGGTAAATTAATATTTATTCTGATAAGCAGGAAAGTAACTAAAAACGACATCATGGTCTTTTTATCGTAAAAAGCCTATATTAGATCTAAGAGACCAGTTACAAATATTTATTTCAATGCTCGCCATAGAATGACTGACCCCCTCCCAAAATGTCGTTATTTTAACAGACTTCGTATATACTTTATTCCATCTATAAAATCCAAAATATTGGGTAACTTCTTGAAAGAAAATCTTGCTTCAAAATTGTTAAATAAACATAATCTGCGATTAAACAGAATGACGTGTTTCACCAATTTAAAGTGGCAATTAATCTGTATAGACAAGCGATTTTGTTAAGCTCTTAGTTAAATAAAGCCCATAATTCATTGTCGCCGCTGGCGAAATAATCAACGAAAAACGATTTTACACAAATGTTTTGACCAATTTATTTTTTAAATTGTTGATATTTTGTTCGATAGCAATCTAGTAATCAGAATAAAATTTATGTTTTCAAATTAATTTCAAATAATTACTTTTCATTTTAACTAGTAATATTAATGTTTATATCTATATTAGTATTTATACAGATATGGAGTAGTAGTGAAACTATTGTATACAGTGTGGAACAGCCAAATGGAATAAATCCGATAACGAATCAACGAGGGCGTATTGGGAAAAACGCTTCGACACGTCAATTTGTATTTTTAAATGCGCATTATAGGGCGTGTCAATACTAACTTTCTTATTTTAAATGCAACCCCCTATATATTGTTTATTTTTTGGTCAACTTTCTTTACTTTTGTTTAGAATTTTCTCTTCCTGAAAAACCTTTCCAATTAACTTTAAAATTTATCATGTACTTTTTTTTAATATTGCAAAATATTTTTCACATCTTTATATTGTTAAAAACAAACTCAATTCCAACTACAAAGGTAATCAGTAGAATTATATATTTCACTTGTTAACTTCCTTCCATTTTCCTCGTAGTTGGTGTGTTATGTAGTATATTAGAAACTTTGAGACTACTGACTCAATGATAGTAGATAATTCTCGTTTGGAGTGATGTATTTTAGGTTATTTCCGTCGGGAATTCGTACACCAAGCGTTGTGTCCAGTAGAAGTTTAGGATTATATCCAACTACCATATTTAGGAATCCGAACAACAAATTAGTTTAAAGGTGCTATAGAATTTGATGCAATTGGGTTATAAACTAGTTGATAGCACTTCAGTAGCACATGTGAATTAATTCACACTAATTCAAGAATTGTCCCCTGATCTAATCAAAGCTATATTAATTTTGATGATTTTGGTGTAATTGGAAGAAATTTGATAAATATTACTTATATCAGGAATGTGTATTTCTTACCAGAAGCAAGTGAAGAAAGTCTGCAGGAGATATAAAACAGTTGGTCTGGGAAATGTACAATTACTAACCACATTTTAGCGGTCTTTCTAGCTCTCAAAAATTGCTTATACTTTGAAAAGAAACACATTAAAAAAGTATGAGTAATTTTTCCAATTTAAAGTGATACTAAATACAAAAGTCCACAGAAAATGGACTCGAAGTTTCAAAACAATATGTTGTAGTGGAATTGCTTAGGTTCTCTTACGTCGATGATCTGTATTACCTAATATTGAATTTCCATCATGTAAATGTGTGATAGTTTCCGTTGCGATGTTTTCCTTTAGTTTCCATGAAAGACGACCGATTGTATTTCCAAGCACGTATGTTTGTTTTATCACTGTACAATTCATCATTCATGGGATACAAATGGTGGAGCAAGGTGTCAAGAGGAGTTATATTATTTTGATTAGTGTAATGTTTCCTCTATTCAGTTAGATGGATAAGGGATAAGCTTCATTGTGAGGGCAACAACCATGGAATACAAATGTAAAGTGAGTATCCCTTCGGAATTCCTTCCTTTAGCCATTCCTTATTTAGTATCTTTTCTATTTCGGTCCCGATTTGACCATCGGTTCACTTGAATTTGCTTATTTCTTATAGATATTCACTTTCAGGAAGAAGGTCTAAAATAGGTAATTTTCTTATAAAATACGTTATTGGCAACCAACTCTTATTGGTAAAACCTTTTCTGACAAAAAGGAGTGAGTAAACCATTCTACTTTCCATGGGTAACTCCTTTAAATTTCCTTTTTAATAAAATAAAATCATGTATCTCAGTATACTATTGAATTTGGTCACTATTAGTCATTTTGAATATATGGGAGTAACAGTGACAGATAAAAGCGATGAAGATGTGGAAATAGACAAAGCGATAATAAAAGCCAGCAGAGTCTTGGGAGCCCTAGAAAATATGATAGATCGAAATTATTCAAGAACAGCATAGGTCAGACTATACAAAACAATCATACAACCTACCCCCTTTTATACGTGGAGTGGACGAAATATTCCAAGAAACATTTACAGGATGCGGGGCAATGGAGAAAAAGGGTGAACAAAGAAATTAAAGACATGTTTGAGACACCATGCATTACAAGTGAAATTCAAGCACGGCTTAGATGTGGGTAGGATTAATGACGAAAGGTGTGTAAAGAAGATGCTTCTTGGAGGAGAAGAAGGTAAGAGCAAAAGGGGACGACCTAGAGAGAAATGGATGGATGGTGTTAAAGAAGACTAGAAACAGTTGGGAATAGAGTACAGTAGAAATATAACGAAAGAGTAGAATCTATGGGCCTATAAGGCCTAACACACTGCTCTATATACAGTGTGGACACCACTTATGTCATTATTTTAAAAAATTATAAAAAATGCCGAGACATGTCAACTTTTGAATTGAGTTGTGCGCTATGTAAACATAAATGTAAATGTACAGGGTGATTCACGCAAGTATGCCATAGGCGGTGTCGTTTTTTTTTATAAAATACCCTGTATATTTGCATATTTTTGAAATCCTCTTAATGAACCGATTCCAACAAACTAAATAATGTATGGTCAATTATGAATTACACAGGGTGAAATTTTTATTTTTTCAGTTATTAAACTCATACATAAAATACCTGATGTATTTGATTTTAATACATTAAAATAAATGCTCAAAATGTTCTCCAACTAGTTGTTGGCAATAGCACAACCTCCTATAGAACTCCTCCTTAACTTTGTTTAAACTTTGAGGTGAAATATTCCGTATTTCTGTAGTTATCCTGTCTCTGAGATCTACAATGCTAGTTGGTTGTGTTGCATATACTTTGTTCTTGAGATATCCCCACAGAAAAAATCTAACGGCGTAAGATCTAGCTGGCCACTTAATAGTACATCTTCGTCCAATCCATTTATTGGGGAAGATTTCTTCTAAATAAGTTCTTACCATTAAAGCATAATGGGGTATTGCCCCGTCTTGCTGGAACCTAACATTTTCATTCGGTAAGCTAGGATCTATTGCGTTGGGATATAAGTTTGCCAACGCGGGAATAACTTCATTTCTGAGCATATTTAAGTATTTTTCAGCTGTCAAATTGCCATCTATAAATATAGGACCAATAATATGGTCGCCTATGATACCGGCCACACGTTCACATTTTGGGGGTACTGAGTATGTGTGTCTCACGCATCCAATTAGGATTCTCTGCTGACCAATATCTACAGTTCTGTCGGTTTACCTCTTCATTCAATGTGAATGTTGATTCGTCAGAAAAAAGAATGGTACCAAGAGCTATCTCATTTCTGTTCAGCTTATTCATCAATCTTGCGCATTCTCCATTCTACGATCTGGATCGTCTTCTGTTAACTCCTGCACAAAAGTTAATTTGTAGGGATAAAGTTTTTCTTTATGAAGACATCTTAGAACAGTTGTATGACTAACATTATTTTCACGGGCAATGTGACGTGTACTAGAAAGTGGGATTCTCTTCGACACTTAACAAAATATCCACTTTCACATCATCTTCAACGAAGTGTGGTTTTCTTCTCAGTGGTTTGACATGTCCAAGTTCTCTGAATTGTGCATGAATTTTAGACACAGTACTTTGTGAAATATTAGGCAATTCAGGATACCTGTGATTAAATAAGTTTGCCACTTCAACTTGACTTCTGCAGTTATCCCCGTACCCGATCATCATTAAAATCTCAATTCGGTGAGTCTCAGTTAAATATTTCATTGTTATGTCGACAAGGAAAAAGTGTTTGACAAACATTTTACTTTTTCAGTATAAACTGTCAACACATCAACAACTGACAGAATAGAAAACAATCCACATTATTTACTGATTTAAAACAATGTGGATTATTTACCGATTTTGTCTAATTATTGGCGTTGTTAGGCAATTTTTAGGTATTTATGATAAAATTCATGGGCGTAGCAGGTTTTGTTTAATATACAAATACGTTTGATAATTAGTTAGTTTAGATTTTTGATAAATCCATATTTAGCTAATTTAAAAAAGTACCAATATTTCAAGTGTAATAAATTATTAATTTTAATATTTCACTCTGTATAATTCATAATTGACCATACATTATTTAGTTTGTTGGAATCGGTTCATCAAAAGGATTTCAAAAATATGCAAATATACAGGGTGTTTCATTAAAAAAACAACACCGACTATGGCATACTTGCGTGAATCACCCAGTACATTTAAATTTATGTTTACATAACGCACAACTCAATTCAAAAGTTGACGTGTCTCGGCATTTTTTAAAATTTTCTAAAATAATGACATAAAGAATTTTATTCCATAAGTGGTTTCCACACTGTATATTTCGACTTAGGAGTCCTGCAAATGGCATAAAAGAGGGCGTTCTGAAGTCATTGGATGGCTAGATGTGTCATATTGGTATGTCCAATTCTGTCTCAGGGTGGGAGCTGTAGATTTAATGGAGAGATTTAATTGAGGAAAGTATATAGCGACTCTTTCTGTAGCGTGGGTTATAGAATGGAAGGCTCAAAGTAAACCAAATAGCAGAATCATTTTTTCATTTACTTGATCACACAATATAATTGGACTATACCATCATCAACATCATTAGAAAAAAAGCTTATCTAGCTCGACACACTTCTGGATGAGATGAGGGTATGCTTGATATGGAACTTTGAAGCTTTTTTGGATATTGCCAATATAATATTGATAATTTTTTACTGGATATAGTAACCAATCAAATTACTTAATTTCAAGTCATGTGTAAAATTTCATCCAATCACCGCTGTATTACAGCGATAATACCCTACATGTGGTGTTTTCAGTTTGGTGTTTATGTTTTATTAAAAATTAATTGAACGTCAAACTGACAACTGGATTAAAAATGTCGGAAAGATTTGGTATTGCATCTAACGATTCAATTAATTTACCAATTGTACTTTTCACAACTGTAGTTTTAAATAGAAATGAATAATTTTTGATTAAAACTAATAAAGTTTGTATTGAAAAGTATTAAGCGTCAGATTGACAATAAATATTTTGATATCTACAAAGTAAAAAATTATCTTATCAAAGACAATAGCCCTCGGCCTGCGGCCTTGGGCTATTATCAAGCAACACGCTTTCAGCATTCTCTATGACAAAATTATCTCGGTATTATCAAGACCCTAGGGGTATTACTACTGAAAATATTAAACTTAAAAATTACATTGTCTACCAAAACAAAAACTTCATTGACTAAAGTGGATCCTACTTTGAACACAAAGCCAAATTCAAAATATTTGTAGTTATGTAAACATTTGAAAGCATCTATCTGCTCTTTGGTACAAAAATTGTGTGAAAATTCCAAATAACTATTAATATCCACTATCTACGTCTAGGAGTGCCTAAATTTCTCAAATGTGGTAAAATCCAATAAAGGCTGGCCATATTATGTCACGTGATCTAGGTTGCGTAATTAAATAAGAAAAATTATATGTAATTCAAAAATACTATTTAATTTAAAATATTCAATATCAACGATATTAGTAAATAGAATATAAATACCTTCCAAGACGCACTAAAGTTAGACAGAGCATCGGAATTCTTGACAGAAGTGATTTTTCATCATGTCAGCTCAAACATTGATATTAAATTGTGTGGTTTATATACATGCTTTATACCTCCATTTTGTTGAAAATATTTAAAAATAACTATTAAATTAAATTAATCGGAAATATGTGATGATAATATTATGAAGCAGCAGCTACATGTACCTATGTACATATATCAAAATAATGAAGTTCAAATTTTCATATTAGAAACAGAATTTCAACTTTGAAATATTATTGCACTCCGGTACTATTATAAAACATCTCTCCATTTGAGGTTGAACATCAAAGGGGATCCGTAGGTGTCAAAATATCAAAAGTAGCATTAGCACATCATTTCAAAACTTCAATTCGCATCGTTATTTTTCCCTTGCTGCTCTGTTTGAATACCTAATTTGTACGAGAAAAAAATTTGTAGAATAAACCGCAATCAGCACCGTGTGACTTTGCTTCATTAATTATGTATATCTTGAGACAGAAGCGAAATTTATTATTAAATTTAAAGTAATTTTGTGCTAAAAAATTCATGTTTAATCTCATGCCAGTTGGGTCTTTTTAAATAGCCACTTACGCAAAATGAATTTTGTTACAGGGTGGGTTTTATACAGTGGTCTTTGTATAGTCAAAATTAAATGTAAAACTTCCCTTTTGGTTTGGGGTGCGAAGACTTGATAGCATGGTTAGTACTTGGATGGGTGACCATGACAGGGAAAACCATCGTATAGGGCCCGTACAGCCTGCAGCAAAACACTTTAGACTACTAGGGTGCACTTTAGACTACTATAGGGTCAGTAGCATATCACAGCCCGCAGGCATTATACCAATGAGCACGAGGTATAATGTAGATATGCCGTCTTTCGGAGGAGACGTAAAACCGAGGTCCCGAGTCCATGGAAGTTGGACTCGCTAAAGAACGCTACCACTGGTTGGAACACTAGTGGGTTCGCCAAAATTTCCGGTTAGGGATAGAGTGCTCCCGGCGTCGGTGATTAGCCTTTGTTGCAGAAATATACCGACGTTAAATAACAGAATGAAAAAAAAATAGCAACTCAATAGTTCAATGAATGTAGAAATTGAAACTCAAATCTTCGAAATCCATCTTGGATTTATTAAACTCAATTCCAAAGAGGATCAACTGACGACTGGTACATGCAAAACAAATAGGGATGCTCTGGAGCAATTATAATTTTGTTGTATGTTAATTAGAAATTGTCGTTAAAATATTGAAGTTTAAACTCAAAGTTGAAATTGAATTTCCGTGTTCAAAGTGAGAAATTGTCGACCAAAGAGGGAAAATTCAGCAAAGCACAAGCCATAAAACTACCTATATTAATGGTAACACAACGGCTGTGTACACAGCATTTAATTTGGAATATACCGCTATAAAAACTCAATTGAATTTGTGTTTATGCATAGAAATTTAACCATTTTCTCCGTAATAACTACTTTATTACTATTAAAAACATTTTCCCTGCTAATACTCTGTCATTAGCACAACGGGAAGATAGAAAATTTTTCATAGTGGCGAATTTTAATCGTAGATAAAATGGAGAATGTGAGGATAACAATTATCATTTTAACCGGTTTTAAATAGTGCCATAGATGAAAAGTCCACATGAGAGGGAGTATACAGGGTGGCGCACCGAAAACGAAACAGATGCATTTACTGGCAGATGATTCCTTTTTAAAAAAATCCCTCGGACCCGTCGATTTTGTTTTCGAGGGGGACACAAAATTGGCATAAAATCACTTTAACATTTGCAGCCCCTTAAGCGGGGGTGGCATCATCCCTAAAATCTTAAATGAAAAGGGGGGTCGAATGATCCATCATTTAAAAGGTCTTTCAACTCCCTTTATAATGATGTAAAATTCATGTATTCAATTCTGTAGTTTTGGAGTTTTATTGATTTAAAGTTTAAAGTAGACTTTAATAGGTACATCAAATTAGTTTGTACTTCTTTCAGAAGAAATTTGAGTAAAAGCATTTTCTTGATAAGTAAATGCTTTTATTTACTACGCCCATGGTTTATTAATAATAAAAATAGCAATTGAAGTGTCCTTTGTGACAAAAAAAGTTGTTTCTTGAAGAAAGATAAGTAGAGAATGCCACGTACTTATTTTAAATAGGAAATAGTACATTAGTTTGTGATTGATTTGACCAATCTTTGTTGTTAAAATATCATTTATTGCTTTTACATAAATTAACCATGGTATATTCCACGGCAGAAAGGGTTGAAATTATTGAAATATTTTTCGGAAATAATCAGTGCGCTAATAGAACAGCACAAATTTTTAATGAGCGACATGAGAACAATAATGTGCACCGAAAATATGTTGTAGAACTTGTAGCTAAATTTCGGGAAACTGGATCAGTCGCCAATAAAAAACGTAATATTGAAAATCCTATAAGGAACGAAGCAACAGAAGTGGGGGTTTTAGGGCAAGTTATTGTAGATCCTACATTAAGTACCCGCAAATTGCAAACTTCGTGTGGTGTTAGTCGACGTACTATCCAACGGATTCTAAAGGCACATAATTTTCATCCGTATAAAATTCACCTTGTACAAGAACTTAATGAAGACGATTTTGATAAGCGATTACAATTTTGTGAAGTTATGAGTGAACGAATTACAAACGATGAACAATGTTTATTTAACATTTGCTTTTCCGACGAATGTTCCTTTTTTTTAAATGGCGAAGTAAATCGTCATAATTGTCGATATTGGTCGGACTCTAATCCCAGAATTTACCATGAGGTACACACACAGCAGCCACAAAAATTAAATGTTTGGGCTGGCATTTTTGGCGATCATTTGGTTGGTCCTTTTTTCTTACCTGGAAATTTGACTGGTGACATGTATTTGGAATTACTGCAAAATGCCATAGATCCTGCGCTAACAGATATAATTGAAAATCAGAATGATGGTCGATACGTTGAGAATATGTTGATGTTCCAACAGGATGGTGCCCCACCACATTACGCATTAAGAGTTCGGAATTATTTAGATCAGACCTTTCCAGGTCAATGGATTGGTAGAAGAGGTGCCGTTGAATGGCCCCCAAGATCGCCAGATTTATCACCTTTGGATTTCTTTTTGTGGGGTTACTTAAAAAGCAAAATCTATGCTACTCAGCCAACATCCTTAGAAGATTTGCGACAAAGAATTGTGAATGAGTGCCATCAAATTACTCCTCAAATATTGCAAAATGTCCGGCAACGTTTTCAGCAAAATCTTTATTATTGCATGGAAAGTAATGGTGGTCATTTTCAACATTTACTCGGCTGACAGGTCAGTTCATTCTTTATTTTTTAACAACTTTGCTGCTATGTATTGATCTCTTACGATGATGTATTTAAACTTTAAATCAATAAATCTCCAAAACTACTGAATTGAAGTACATGAATTTTACATCATTGTAAAGGGAGTTGAAAGACCTTTTAAATGATGGATCATTCGACCCCCCTTTCCATTTAAGATTTTAGGGATGGTGCCACCCCCGCTTAGGGGGCTGCAAATGTTACTGTGATTTTATGCCAATTTTGTGTCCCCCTCGAAAACAAAATCGACGGGTCCGAGGGATTTTTTTAAAAAGGAATCATCTGCCAGTAAATGCATCTGTTTCGTTTTCGGTGCGCCACCCTGTATGTGTAATAGTATATTGTATACGTAGGCGGTAGAGTGGCTTTTTCAGGAAAAAAGAAGATATGGACAGGCGAGGCGCAGCCGAGCTTGACCGTTTCCCGATGCCTGAAAAAACCACTTCACTGCCGTGGTTAACACATAATTTTTTATCCTACACATCAATTGTTTGGAATATTCTGTATGAAAATGTTTCTTATAATATGAAATTCATTACTGTTTGTCATTATTTTTTGAAGTGATGTAAAAAATTGGATTATGCATAGTACAGTTAACAAAAGAGATTCCTTGCTGAGAAAATTAGTTGAAGTTGTTGCCCCTACGTCTGCTATATTGTCCATCAAAGGAGTAGTTATTTTAGCAATATTTCCACACCCACACTTTGCTTCAAAATATTCGACAAAAAAATGTTTTTGGAGTTTTGGAGTCATGAAATTTTCATAAATCCACTTTTCAGAATTAAAGATGCTCATAACTCGTCCAATATCATAGATAAAACGTTCTAGTCTCCGGCATTCGATTCAGCGGAAAATTTTACATATTCCAGCGAAAGCTTATATTAAATATTTCCGTACCTACCCCTTGCTTCAAAACTTTGGACAAAAAAATGTCCTCGACATAAAAAAATGCTGATTATTCGCCCCGAGAGGTTTTTTGGGCCGATAAATCGACTGCCAAATCATCAAATCATTTTTTCTCCTCCAAATAGAGTCATGAAATTTTCGAAAATCCACTTTTCAAAACTAAAGATTCTGATAACTCGACAAATATGATAGATACAGGGTGGGGCAATCTTCTGACATCGGAGGATTACATCGTTGTGGTGAGAGATAGAACTTTATAATTTTGTGTGAACTAATACAGTTACTGAGGGCACATTTTGAAAATACTTTCGATTTTACAGGGTGTTCCAAAACCACGTAGCAGCACAAACTTACATTTTTTTAAATGGAACGTACTATATTTTGTTCAAGAATCGGAAAGATCTCACCGAAAGCGTTACAAAAATATAGCACTCTAATATATTATAAGGGTGTTTTACAAAGATATGGCCAATTATTAGCAAAAAAGACCTCCTCTTCAACACTCTGCAAAACAGTAAATTATAATAAATCAACAGGTCTTTGTATTCAAATGTCATACACATATCATTGGCTGTGCTCAGTATTAATTACTTTTTTATCTGTGGCTAATACAGGGTGAATCAGAACGCAAATCAAGCAATATCTCAAAATTTTTAAATGAATCACCCCATAAGTCTTTTCACAATTTGTTAGTACAATTAATAAACTTTCAAACGATGTAGTACACTTAGGGCATGAGTTAATGGAAAATCGTAGATATTTTATGATAATGGTCAAAAACAAGTATTTTACGTACACAAATTAAATGGTATTACATTTTTACATGCAACATCTTGTGAATTTTAACATTTCTAAGGCATAAATTATAAATTATATTTTAAACTGATCGAGAAGTGAAAATGTCACATTTGATCATTTCGTTCATTTCGAAGAAATTTAAATTATTTTATTCGAAATTCGAATATTTCAATACGATCGTGCAAAAATGGTATAAGCATTTCGAACGTTAAGGGCAATACCGGTTTCCAGCAAAATTGGAGGCTTCGCTACGCTTAGCCTCCAAACATTGCCGTCGACCGGTAAACAACCCTTACCGTTCTTGATACTTAATATACTATTGTTTACTGTAAGTAGGCTAATGCCATTATAGTACTAATAAATATAAAAGCAGTTTGTAGTCTTTACGAAATAGTTATTCATCACAAACAGTATATCTTAGTTATGTAAAATGCAAGCTTGTATTTTATTTTCCAATTTTTTCTATTTTTGGAAAACTAACAATTTTGAAAACCAACATTATAAGAACACTCACATTTACATAAATGTACATTGACATTTTATAAAAAGTATACAAGATTATCCTCTTTCCAACATAGCTGGAGTTATTGTGGAAAATGCGTTACAAATCCTTTCTTTCTCTGGTAGTAGGTTCCGTTTGATACACAAGTTCCTTGATGTATCCCCTTAAAAAGGAATCCATCGGTATGAGATCTGAAGATAGAGGAGGCCACGAAATTGGTCCACCACGTCCTATCCACCTGTCGGTAAAATGTCTGCTTAACCACTGACGTACACAACGAACGTGATATACGGATGCTCCATCTTGTTGGAACCACAAGTTAACTATTGTGTTTGAATCAACTTCCACAACACAAACGAAGAATACAGCAATATTTTTTAGACATTTTTTAGTAGATACTATTTTGATAGTAGCCCACTTGATATAATCAAAAATATGGCTTGATTATGCTTCGCCCATTCTCAAACAAGCCCATAATAACAATTCTTGAAAGTGAAACATGAATAAATATGGAATTTTTGGTAATTCCAGGTACCTACGGTATTAGCAAACATTTTATTTCATTGATTAGATATTGTAGTTGCATCCAAAATTACGATTAAAATGTATGCCTTAGAAATGTTAAAATTTACAAGAGGTTGCATGTAATAATTTAATACCATTTAATTTGTGTACGTGAAATACTTGTTTTTGACCATTATCATAAAATATCTACGATTTTCCATTAACTCATGCCCTAAGTGTACTACATCGTTTGAAAGTTTATTAATTGTACTAACAAATTGTGAAAAGACTTATAGGGTGATTCATTTAAAAATTTTGAGATATTGCTTGATTTGCGTTCTAATTCACCCTGTATTAAAGAAGCCACAGATAAAAAAAAGTAATTAATACTGAGCACAGCCAATGATATGTGTATGACATTTGAATAGAAAGACCTGTTGATTTATTATAATTTACTGTTTTGCAGAGTGTTAAAGAGGAGGTCTTTTTTGCCAATAATTGGACATATCTTTGTAAAACACCCTTATAATATATTAGAGTGCTATATTTTTGTAACGCTCTCGGTGAGATCTTTCCGATTCTTGACAATCCATTTAAAAAAATGTAAGTTTGTGCTGCTACGTGGTTTTGGAACACCCTGCGGAAGCCTGTTTATATTAAACATTTCCATACCTACCTCTTGCTTCAAAATTTTCAACAAGAAAAATGTTTTCGACATAAAAAATGCTCAAAATTCGTCCCGAGGTTATTTTTGGAACAATAAATCGCCTGCCACAGTCTGTTTTTGTATAAAATCATTTTTTCTCCGCCAAATGGAGTCATGAAATTTCCGAAAATCCACTTTTCAAAACTAAAGATGCCCATAAGTCGACTAATATGCTAGTTACGTAAAATTTATTTTCCCGGCTAGCCGTAGAAAACGTAACTTTCTCGGCTCCGTGAAGCTAGTAAAATCCAACTTTCTCATAGTGTAGGATAAAAAAAACATTTTCCTCTGCTTTGTCGGATTGTAAAACAGGTTCCACCGCGCAAGCCAACTGGAAGTCAAGCTATCCTAGCCTAACATCTAAACAACTTTCCCAGCCTTGCTCGAGTGGTAAATTATAGTTAAGAGTGGCAGTCCAATGGATGGTGGTCATCTATGTCATAACCATAACCATGGCATGCTCAGTAACAAAGCCCAAGACAGCCAACAGTTGTCACATCCAAAAACAGTCAATAGCAAATGAAATATTTTTTATATTCGATAAATAAGCATCTTGCATCATATAGAATTGTAAATATCTTCTATCGTACAATATCTAATATCAAAAAATGTTTCTGAAAATATTGATCCCAAACGTCTGAAACGTCAGTGAAAGTAGCGAACGTGCAGGTACGTCCAAAACGGATTTTGATTGGAGCGTCGTCACGGAACAGCAAACGAGATGGGCACGAGCAAAATTTACAGAACTACAAAAAGCTCAAGCAAGAATGGTTGGTCGGTTAGGGGACTTTAAATTATATCTTCATGTATAATTTATACTGTTCCTTAAAAAAGTATCTCATTGTTTAAAAATGACCGACGAGGGATATTTTATATCCTATTTAAAATCCATATAATCTAATTCTACGAACTATTCAATCAATGATATCAATAAGGACTTATATTGTAGAGCGTCTTTAAATTGAATTTGAAAACAACCGAATATCGTAACCAAAACACTATACCTATAGTGCCATTCTAGTATTGAAAACACTTTAATTCAACTAACATTATCCCAACTGGTAACTGGTAACAAAATAAAACTGCATGCGATTCACTTTTCAACAGCATATCTTATGTGTTATTCTGTCATAATGCTGTTCTATGACGTCACCGAACAAATATTATCTATTTCATACCCTTCCAGCTTCTTTTAAAACAGGATTGGAAAGAAATCCCTTGGTGAATCTATTGGTTATGTCTAGATTATGAGTTTAGTGAAATAAAATGTGCAAGTAGCCTATTGTAGTTATGGCAATCGATCAATACATTTGCAATGATCGGTGAATCCTGAACGTATACCAATTAAATGTCCAGTCGTTATCAAGTTTTATTATGGAATATGTTATACTGAATTTACTCATCCAAGCGATGGAACTCTGTTGAATTAAATTTACAATACAATTGGATTTTAATTTAAAGTGAAGTACTTGAGAATTAATAAATAAACAGGATTCACAAAATAAACTTTAGTCATCGGCTAAAAATAGTGCAAAAAATTATGATAGATGTATTTATTATTATGGGAAAATTTCCTAGGACTAGAAGTTCAAAGAATTATTTATTCATTTATTTCGCAAGGTGGCAATAACAAAGATGTGGGAGGAAAATGAGAAAAATAAATCTAGCAGGAAAACATGTAAGTGGAAAAATTTGAAAAGCTTTAACCGAAAATGCATAGAAATTGTTAACAAGTATTAAAAACTATTCACAATAATGCTTATTAAATTAATAAACATGATTGTCTTATATATATATATATATATAAAGGATATTAAATCTTCTTGTTGATAACAATAATCAGTTTTGTTTCTCTGTAATACGAAAGTTTTTTATTAACTATTAATTACATTAATTACAAAATTACCTGTAATACGAAAGAAACAACAATTAAAGTTTATTATTATCGTCCTTTGCTTCTCTTAATTAAAAATTTCAAAATTTATTTAATTTTTCACGGATTGACGTATTGACGTCATATTCTCGAAACTTCAAAATTTTGCAAGTTGTTATGTGGAATAGTCCTGTTTCTTCGCTTCTTTTTCCTGTTTTAATTCTAAATATAGTATTTGATATTTTCTCTGTTATTTTAAAAGGTCCGATCCTGAGTTCATCTATTTTTTTTCTGTTCAATTTATTTCCGTTTTCAATGTATACTGAGTCGCCTGTATTGAATTCATTTTCTTTTCTGTTTTTGTCAAATAATTTTTTATTATATTCGTGTGATTTTATAGTGTTATCTAGAGCTATTTTTCTATCTTTTTTCCAATCTTCTGCATTTTTATGTTCCTTTAGTTCTTCAGGTAGTATATTTGTATTAGTCCCATCTAGTAGGTATTTTGGTGTAAAACCTGTTACTGAGTGCTCTGTTATGTTATATTTGTCAACACATTCTCTTGCTATTGTCGTCCAAGCTTTCTTTTCTGTAGATTCATTGATTCTGCATCTTATTTTATTGACTATTGTTTGGTTTAATCTTTCGTTCAGGCCATTCGAGAAAGGTGCATTTAAGGCTGTGTAAATAAGTCTGATGTTTTGTTCTTCTGAAAAAAATTTGAATTCTTTAGAGTTGAGTCCTGGATATTGATCTGCTAAAATTGTATCTATCTTGTTTACCTCTAGTGTGTTTTGAACCATCTTTACAAAATCGTTTGCAGCTTGGGTTTTTGTAGTATGTATGATTGCCTATCTTGTATAGTGGTCAACTAAAAGATGGAGGTATCTTTTCGTTGATCTTTGACCACCAAACCCACCGATCGTATCAATCGATACTATCTCATATGACTTTGTTGCTGGTCCTAATTGTGACATCAATCCATATCTTTATTAAAATCTATCAAAAGTTTCTCTTTTTTCAAAGCATAGTCAGTTAGCGAACCTTCTCGGTATTTAAATGCTAATGCATAAGTAACATTATTCCATCCATTATCTGTAAAGCATTCTAAAAATCGTTTCTTCCATTCTAACCAACCAGCATTTACTGTTAATCTAATGAGTGTAGAAGAGTGCCAATTTAAACTTGGTTTATCCAAAAATAATTTCAATAATTCAATTTTATCCTCACTTTCATCTATTTGAAATCTAGAGCATTCTTTTTCAAAGCTTTCCATCCACTGTTCAGCATTAGTATTTTTACTTGAAAATTTTTCTATCAAAAGTTTCTCTGATATTTGTCTCAAGTTTTTTTTCACCTTTATTTTGTGTTGTTTCAGTTTTTCTAATATCTCTTTTAGATTATGATCTTGTGTTTTGTTTGTATCCTCTTCATTTACTTCCTCTAAATATTGATCTCCAAATTGTAAATTTCCATCTTCATCTAGGTATGTCTCCTCTCATTCCTTCGTCATTGTAATCCACACTTTTCTTATCTGATTCCTTCTCTTTAATGAATTAGTTAGTTTTTTGTAATTGTTTGTTTTTCTCAATTCTACATGATCTCCTATAGATCTTAATTCTTCTGGCAATACATATCTTTTTCCATCCTCAGTACAAATTGAGGTTACGGCATAAATTCAAACTGTAATTTCGACATCATAAACAGAATTGTTGTTTTATAAAGGATATTGAATCTTCTTGTTGATAACAATAATCAGTTTTGTTTCTCTGTAATACGAAAGTTTTTTATTAACTATTAATTACATTAATTACAAAATTACCTGTTATACGAAAGAAACAACAATTAAAGTTTATTATTATCGTCCTTTGCTTCTCTTAATTAAAAATCTCAAATTTGAATGAAGAAAGTACTTTCTTTACATATATATATATATATATATATATATATATATATATATATATACTACTATATATATATATATATATTTGTTTAGGGTAGCACCAGGCGTCTCCCATGTAAAATTGCAGGTCTACGTCGCGTCCGAAGTCACCGGGAGTCCGATATACGGACGCTCAGTGACCAACCTCTGAAACTTGGGCTACTCATTACTTTTTCCGTCATTTTACTGTTACAACAAAAATTCGATGGACGTTGGGTGGGACCAAATTT
>CAJUYG010000001.1:245444-270832 GCA_910591675.1 Galerucella calmariensis | reverse complement strand
TCTTCATGTTCTTGTTAACCAGAGGTAGTTAAAGTCCCAATTTATTCTAATCTTTGGGCCAGAATCAAAATAAGACACAAGGCAGGAAGTCCATTGTCTGTTATCCCTTACATACGCAATAGTCTTAACCTATTTCGTTGTATTAATGACTACTACGCAATATTCTGGTCCAACCGACCATTATATTACCATATTTAAAGCCATATACCAAGAAAATACGGCAATGTCAAGCCAGAGCTGGATTTAAACTTCATAGTAGAAAATTTATAACAGCACCCCTACCGTCAAACTGGTTCATAAACAAATATAATGATATCTACAAAATTAATCCTTTGCGTCAGGAATCATATTATGGTACCATAGATATATATTAGGACAATCTATAAGTCGTCTGGTATGAAAGACTTTTTTGTTTTTCTCGAAATCATTCATTTTTCGTCGATAGTTTTCTTCCAAAAAATAAAAGGAATAACAGGAATATAAGTTGATGTCATTTATTTAAAAAACTACTATCCGTGAATCAGTTATATTATCAATACCAACGCTATGACTTCTAGATTATCAAATGTTTATTTATTTTTCATTTCCGTTCATGGCGATAAGTATGACAACACTGTAATATTGTTCGTCAGACCGTGTGGGTGAGCTTGGTCCCAATTTATTCCGTCGATAAAACCCGCACTGTACTGAAGTAGAAACTCTAACTGGATATCCTGCCTTCATTAAGAATTTTGCACATTCAGGCTAATAGTTTGTGGACCATAAGAACATCCATCTGCTGTTCAAATTAAATTCGATCAATTTGTAACAGTCGGATGGTGTGTTCTCTGTTTGTCTATTCTGTAATAGACAGCAAGCTAGGAATTTGATGGATTCACATTTGCTACTAACGATTTATTTTTCCACATACGTTATGATGACATTTATATTATTGAATAAAAATCTGGTTGCACTACATAAACTTATAAGTTCAAATATAAAAATTTTTTCTTTAAATAGTTATAGGGTCAAGTGGTATCAATTTTTAAACGGGATCCTTTTGGAAATAAATTATTAAAAAATGCAGATTTAATGATGAATAACATAAAAACGACGAATTCGAAAAAATCTTCATTTGTCAGAAATCGCTTTCCATCAAGCCATTTTTTTAAGTTTATAAACAGAAAATAATCGGAGTGAGCCAAATAAGGCAATAAATCGTTACGCAGGTCGGCTAATTTTTCTGCAACAATAGCGAACAAATAGGCAAGAGCATTGTCGTGATGGAACAAAATTCTTTTATTCAACAAATGCAGTCGCTTTTGCTTAAGTTCAGCATCAAAAGCAAATCAGCATAATATTGGCCAGTTATCGTCTTCCCTTTTTCTAAATAATCAATAAATATTACACCTTTGGAATCCCTAAGCACTGTGACCATGACCTTATTGGCCGAAAAAAAGGTTTTTGCTTTCTTGGGAGCACGTTCCTCGGATGAAATTAATTGTTTCGACTGTATTTTTGTTTCTGAAGTACCCAAGTTTCATCAACTGTAACATATCGACAGAAAAATTCACTTGGATTACGTTTGAAGATATCCAAGCATTCGTTTGAATTTTCAATGTGAGCGAGCTTACGAGATACCTTTTTCATTTGTTACATATCATGCAAAATATTGCATACCTGTTCGGTAGAAATATTTATTTCAATAGCAATATGTATCTGTAAAGTGGGGAGGGGGAGTGTAGGCTCACAGCACTCCCCCTAGACCCATTATACATCCTCCAGAGGAGTTGTCCTCCTAGGTTATCGTCCACCCTGTCCTTCCCAGGAAGGTGGACAGATCACTAGGAGACATCTCCTTTATATCTGCAGGTGCAGGTCAAGACTCACCGAACACACACTCTTTTATTGACGATAACTCCTGGCATTCGCATTAGACATGCCTGACAGTTTCATCTTCCTGTTCACACATCCTGCATAAAGGCGTGTCCACAAGCCCCATAGTATGGAGGTGTTTCCTTAGTTGACAATGGCCAGTCAGAAATACTACTGTTAAACGTGGGTTTTTACTGGTCATCGCCAAATATTTCTTCGGCGCCAGCTTCCCAGGCTCGCCCAGGGTGATACTGGCAAGGCTGCATCCTTTGATTCCATCCCATCTCTAAAGGGATTGAGCATGGGTGTAACGTTTGGCTTATAGTTCCGCAATTGTCGAAGTCGTCAAGCCGTAGGTATCACTGGGTCCTAAACATTTTAGTCCAGCCGCTTCCCTGGCTAAAGAATCGGCAATGCGATCACCTTTACTTCCGTCGTGCCCTTTAACCCACCTCAGGATAATATTGTTATCTGCCGAGGCGATAGCTAAATCTTGGTGTCACTCTAGTACTAGCCCCGATATATCACGTTATCTGCTCAAGGCTAATAGGACTTGTCTACTATCAGTGCAGATTGTTATGTCTTTGCCAGAAATTCCTTTTCTGGTTAGTTCTTTTGTGGCAATTGAGATACCATTCAGTTCTGTTTTGGCCATGCTGGTATTGTTTCCCATTCCCCACATAATGCTTAGGCTTAGTGCTCTGGAGTAAATTCCACAAACTGAACCTTCTTTCATCTTTGATCCATTTGTATATATTCATTTGTTACATATCATGCAAAATATTGCATAGGTACCTGTTCGGTAGAAATATTTATTTCAATAGCTATCTCTTCTACTTGTATTTGACGATCGCTAAGTACAAGGGCATGGATTTTAACCATTTCTGGAGTACTCCTAGACGTTCAGCATCATCCGTGTGTTCGTTCATAAGGCCACTTAAAAGAAGAGTACCACTTACAAATCATTCCATGGGAAGTAGCACATTCAGGATAATACTTACGTAACTTTTCTTCGGTTTCTTTAATTGTTTTATCACGTAAAAAATAATCTTAAATTAACACTTGAAATTCTCCATATTTACCCAACAACGAAAACAGTTTTCTTCAAATGAGTATTAAAACTAATCTATCTGTCAGATTTATGTACAATTTTGACATATGACAACAAAATCATGGCAGAAACTAACAATATAATCACTGCAGCGAAAGTGCTGCCAACCTCTGAAAAGTCAAACCGTATATACTCTTCTCATTTACTGCCAGCTTCTTTGTTTCATTTACATTCTTAGTTAATGGTTATTTCCGATTTTATTTCAATTTCATATCAGTTATCAGTTATTCAAAAAATATAACTTTGATGCCTTCCACTGTTTTGCAGATACCTTGTATTGTACAAAGTATTATTACATCTGGTTATTACGGTAAATTTAAATTTAATTTATGTTTTGGTATCTAAATGTACCGGCTACGGATTGTTACTGTTTACTGTACAATTAGGGGTTTATAAACTTTTATTACTAAATCCAGATGCATAGTCAAAGAAACATTGTGAAACGTTCTTTACATATAGTAAAGTTAGTTAATTACGACTCAGAAACTTTTATTAAAGAAGAACTAGGAACAATGAGCTAGCTTTATAATTTTTATCCACAATCATATTATAATTAGAACCTTGTGCATACTTATCAAGCACTAGTGAAATGAAATTACCCTATTTTCATTCCTCTAGTGAAATAATTAATCTTAAATCAATTACGATGAAATACCAGATAATTTTTTGATGAAATCCTACTCTAAATGAAGATTGATGAAACGTTGTATCGTATAATTGTTTCAATCACCTTTAATCAACTTGAGAAGATTAAACTCTCGACCTTCGCTCTTCTTGCGCGGATAAAACGCTATGTAAAATACTTCCTAACAAACAATTTAATGGTGTCTATTTAAACACCCCAGAGTTTGACTACACTGGCCTAATGCCTTCTTCCTCTTAATTTACATTGAAGGGTGTATTGTAGTGGAATTAATAAATCCATAAAAGAAACTTTGGTCATAAACTAAACATCAAAACAAAACCAATTATCTCTACAGAGTATCAAAAAGTATTCATTTTAATTAATTCTCCCTCTGTCGCCTTGGTGGTCGAATGTCAATCTCTACTAATTTTTGGATTAATTTATCTATTTAAAGCTTTTTTCGCCTACCTTACCGGAAAACCAATCATATGAACACCGAAAATGAAGCGGAAAGTATTGTTTATCAGCCCAGGGGAGGAAAATTCATAACTCCACGATATTTGAATTTTTCCACCATCTGTCACTTAATTACTTTGACGTTTCACATAAATTTTCCAGTTAAACGTCAGTGTTTGTCAAAGTTTTTTGCTATTTTTTCCTATTTTTTGGCTTAGGTTTGGTAGGTGAAAATAGTTGTGTGTCACACATGCAGGAAACGCTTTAGCAGCCGTTAACTATCAGATGCTCTCGCTTGGATCTCATACTCTAATACTATTTCTTCCATCATTCAACAACAGTAACAGTGTAGTTAATGCACAAAATATACAGTTGCTGACTTATTTTATTCTCAAACCAGATGAAAAGGCACTTTCGACTTGGTAATGTTAATGGACAGTTGATTATTGCCCTTGAATCGCTTTGTTGTTCTACTTTACCCCAGCTTTGTTTAGCTTTTGCTGTGCATTAAAAAACAATATATCTTCTGTACTAAAGTGTTATTGACTGATTACAGGGGGGGTCGTAGGTAAAATATTATACAAACCTCAGTGGAAAACTCTTTTTCTGTGCCGAAGTATCAGCGCAGCTGTCAAGATAAAAGAAGCACTTTTCATTTGGGTATGTCATCTACTATTGCATGTTGATTAAATATTGTTTTTATGCTAGAAAATAGTCTTAAAACCAAACAGTGGCTTGATCAGCGTTATGGATACACTGTGCCAGAAAAACCAATTATAATTGACTGATGTTAAATGCTGCGACTCACCAAAAATGGGCAATTGTTCCAAAAAGCAAAAGAACTAAAAAGTGAGGTTGTGGAAGGATAGCTGACATTACAAGGATTTCAGAGTCAATAAATGGTTTATCTACACTCCAGATCTGGACCCCAGTTACATCAAAAATAATGGAAAGAAAGGAATGGTAGTAAGAAGAGCGGTGTTATGGATGTATTACTCCAGAAGAAGATTATGTTGATGGAAAAATTCGATTTTTTTTGTCAGGAAGCTTATTGAGCGATCCGTTATGATATGTCTATAGTTAAATAAATGGCAAAATAGATAGCAATAACTTATCAATATATTTTTGTACTGATCAGAAAAGTTGAAAAAATTCTACCAGTTTTCGAAAATACAAGACGCAATTTAGAGAGCTTGTCGTCAATCTAGTTAGTGGGTCAAGAGTAATTTTTCAGGTGACCATACTCTCTAAAGATACATGCCACGAACTCTAATAGATCACCTCCCGTAGGAGTTACAGATCCATCTGACTGATTTATAAGATCCGAGTAGGCAAGATTACAATGACAGTTTAATTTTATAGTGTCGAAAGAGGATTTAGGGCATATCAGTAGCCACTTTTGTGAAATAACTATCGATTTTATAGAACAGTAGATGTACGAAATTGGGGACTGGAGTTCAAGTCGTATTTTAGATTTTATAATATTTGAAGATATGAAGCATGTTTTTTGTTCATTTTTAAGCTTCAACGTTTTTCGACAAGCTGAGCAGATTCTGATTCCTCTCTACTATAAATACTATAATTTTTTAACATATGGATAGTAAGTATTAGATTAGAGGCCATAGAGTAATGTAATATCCATAACATGCTCTACATAAATTTAATCAGGATATTAGCGTTAATATTTCAAAGATAAATCTTAGTTGAAAAGCTTTTACAACAATTAATATTAGCATTATGTAGGGTGATTCATGAGGAACTGTAGATAGTTCTATCAGATGTATAGTTTCTCAGGGAGAATATCATGTGATTACTAAAGAGTGTAACACCTCTCCTTTATTAATTTACAACATTATTTACTTTTTAGTGAACGATCAAATCTTACCAAAAATAGAACAACGATAATGACGTATTACATAATAAGGTATTAATTTGAAAAATATTATAAATTTAAAGTATATTAGTATAATAAAAAGTTATGAATACATAATCTATTCGTTAAAAAAATATAAAGGCATAATAAGTGGATGAAAATTGTCTTTCTGGATTCAACACCACAGATAACTCTTAATCGTTATGTTAATTGTTTCATAATCCTTGTATCTTCCGGATATTAACCAGCATTACGTAATAATACATCGACGGTAATAAGACTCATTTATTGAATTGATTATATCAATTTGTTCTCATCTAGACATGAGTGCGGATATCTTCCACAACCTATTAATTAGATCGAAATGATTATAAGTCTAAGAGTAGTGAAAATGTCCTCTGCACGTATATCAAATAATATAATATTATATCCCGATACGTATTTGTGACAAGGGAAATGGAATTCTACGTGAATTCCGAGTGAATTGATTGTATTCCTGAAAACGTTACTGTCAGAGATCAAAATGATTGATCATCACCTATATTAGCATACACAGTAGCATAGTAGTATCATCATTATGAGAGGAAAGTTCGATACTTGATAATTAATATTAACTGGATTCGGCTAATACAATATTCCATTAACGGAAAAATTGAATTTTTGATTTGGCTTAGATACAACTATGTTATAAGCAACACAATCTTTCAATTAGTTCAATCGCAGAAATGTTTTCTGCAGTCATTGTGGCAGTGTATGTCAAGGTTGTTAATTGAATAAGAAAAATAATATAATTATTATAGGTATAGTTATTGGCAGTTCAGTGGTTACAAAGGTATGAATAAAGGCTGACAGTAAAATTTACAAATGATACATTTCTATGGCTTTTAAATAACTCAAGGTGAAGGGGGTCCTATGTTTCTCTCACATTTGTTATTATTTCATGCATTTTGTTAAATTCTCGACACTTACCTTGTGGTATCAGGTCTAATTTGGGATAAGACTGTTGCTTGAGCTGAAATATCGCAGTCTTCGCTAGTTGGTATATCGGTAAGTGATGGTAACCATAAGAACATTCCTACTAGCGTACTTGAGTTTGAAAAGTTGGCTCTTGATTTTGAGAATGACTTCGTGGTTTGAGTAAACGGATTTCAAATTTTGCACATCACTCAAAGAATCAGTGATAGCAAAAATGTTTTTATTCTCGGGCACATGCAATTTTAAGGAATGTAGTATAGCTGTAAGTTCTTCAGTGAATATGCTGCTGGTATCTGGTAGCCGCAGATTATATTTTAGGCCACCAGAAATAACTGCTGCCCCTACGCCTCTGGTGGATTTGGATGCATCTGTGTACATTATGTGGTGTTGTCAGTATTCTTAAGAAATGGGATACGTGATAGGAAAATTTAATCGTTTGTATTTCGAATTTGAAGCTATGAAAATGTATCATGAAAATGGGTTTTAATCAGAAATAGTTTAATACACATTTTTATGTATTGTAGAACAGTTAAGTAAATTAAGTTAAGTAAATTTAGTCGTTTGTTACTGTGCTGAACAAGTTCACTTTAGTAGCTGAAACAAAACTAGAAGAATATCCCCATAAGGAGGCTGCAAACTTGATCAAGCACACTGGGAGTACAGTGTAAAAGAAAACAACTGATGAATTAACAATGTTCTGAGTATATTGGAGATTTCCTACAGCCATTTCCGCATTCCATCGATTACTTTCGCTAGGCTATGGTCACTACAGAAAATTATTGATGATTAAATAGTATTTAATGATTTCTTGATTGTTTCAAGCTATTCTTATTTTATTGGAGTGAATTTAATTCAACCTATAACTTTCGAGCTCGTATGTGTTTATTATAATATTACAAATTCTTAAAATTTTCTTAATGGAGACAGTACAGTATATTTTTCTATCACTAAAGTTGATGTGCATCTCAAAAACCCAAATATTTACTCAAATTAACACCAACAATGCAGAGCTTATTACATGATCTTTCGAAAGTAACAAGATTAGTGGGTTATACAGACTTCAACAAGGTTGTCTAGGAATTTTCGATTTGCTATAGCATAGTAAAACGTTAAAACTCCAATTATTATAATTGTATTTCAATTACCTCATACAATTTCAATAGTATTTTTAAAGTATGTTCACCTTTCATTTTTTTTATTATATTTATAAATTACCCAGGTAAGATTGTTTTCCTATCTCTTTGCTAGTTTTGGGATAGGTGAGTAGCTCTAGCCAGGTAGACTCCTAGCTGGAGCTCTTTTTTGGATCTATCCGATTGTAGTACACCTCCGCCATTCTACGATTGAGTGAAGTGAATGAGCCTGAAAGGTTATCATGGAAACAACGGGACTCACCCACAGGTCATAAAGTCAACGCAGGAATAGCCTTTGTTCGCCTTTGAGGCTTTGTTTAAAATTGCACTGAGGACTAATTTAACAATATTAAATGACAAAGTAATTCTTCAATCCATGAAATGTATCCATTACTACAGATTTGAATCAGAAAGATTGTTAAGAAAATATAAATTTTTAAAAATCACCTTGAAAACCTTCGACAAACACCATCTATTATTTCCTACTTGGACCGATTAACAGGCAAATGCCAGAGATACTGGAACACACTTGAGACAAATACAATTTCCATTGAAGATAACAAGATACCAAGACAACAAAGCTAGTAGGTATCGAATACAAATTCAATCTAACCTTGTTCCACAAAATCCTCCTTTTATCAACTTCCCACTTGTTTTTTATACATTTTTTCATGTCTCTTCCTATAAGCTTCAACTTGATGATGTTATTTGATAAATCAATTTTCGTCACGTAGTGTTACAAGTTCCAAAAAACGCCAAGAGAGCTAAGAAAACAATGTTATCGAGAAAGATAAACAAAACGTCTACATGTTGATGGGGCTCAAATGCATTATAATATCGTAACCTTTCCAACATAAAACGAAATTTCATTCTTAAAAATACTTGGCACAGCTGTTATTTACAAGAGATATGTGGCTTTGACAGCTAGCCTAAAATGAATACTACTGTTGGGAACATCTTCTGCTTGTGAAGTTTCGGCAGAAGGAATATCTAATGACTCGTTCAGTAAACGCAACGGAGTATCCCAAGTCAATACCTTAGGGACGGGAAATTCAGGAGAGAGCGAGAGTCAATACCTCTATCGGGTTTAGTGAAGAGCAAAATTGGTCTTGGTCTTACGAAAAAGCAAGACCAGTACCAAGACTAAATGAACAAGAATAAGACCAAGACTTTATACGCAAGATTAAGACCAAGACCGGACTATTTAAGCAATACCAAGACCTTCAGCGCGGACGAAATATCCCTAAGTCAGTACCCCAGGAACAGGAGATTTAGGAGAGTATGAAAGTCAATAGTTTTCGCACAATAAGGGGCTCTGGATTTTCACTGAAAATACCTCGCCAGACTGACTACTACGAAAAAAGGAAGAATAGTGTGTCAGGCCACTATAGGCTATCCGGAGCATCTTCGGCCAGCATTGGAAGGTATAAGGATTTTTTGGTTGAGGATTCAGGAGATGGGAGTGGAGGGAACGGTGGAGAGGTGTGCACTGACCCAGCATTTGCCTATTGCTATGAAAAAACCTCTGAAAAAACTCAAAGCAGGTCAGTCGAGAACTGGGATTTGAGCCCCAGTCTTTCCGAGTGCAAGTCCAGAGCGTAACCACTCCACAACTTGCTCGGTCAACTGCTATGATTCTCGGTCGTCCTTTTATATCTACAAGGCTTGACAAAAAAAGCTTTCTATCGAACCATAGTTGTCTCTAGAAGAGTGTTTCTGTGGAACATCGTTAAAATATAACCATTAATACTCCCCCTGCATTGGAAATTTTATATAATACATTTTTAATAAGTTTGGTAACTTTTAGAATGGGACAATCCAGACAAATCACAACGCTCGCAGCTCAGTTAACTGATGACATATTATATATTTAAAGTATATGTTTTGTTTGGAATTGCCAGTACCTACCACTCCACAATACATGAATGTTGCCCTGATGTATTATTATCTTAAGCTAACTGTTTTTGTTACTTCCCATTTTGTGTGTACATGAGTCGTGCAACCTCATTTACATTCAGTTTAAGAGGACTTCTAATTTGCGTTAATTTTGTTTACAAGATTCTGGTTATATTATTTACTACTATTCAGACTTCTACACTTGGTAGAGATTAATTCTAAAGTGAAAATTAACTAAGAAAATGTTGACATTTTGGAAAGCTTTTGAGATAAAATACTTCAGCTTTAAAATACTAATTTTGTCACAATCTTTACTTGTTCTTTATTTTGGCATATTAGAAAGATTCAATAATAATTTCAAACTTACCAGAAGTTATTTAGGACAATGTATAGCAAAAAAAATAGTAATAAATAAAAAAGCAACATTAAAAATATTTCAACAGAGTAGAATATGTAAAATTCTAAACAAAAATTTTAACACCATCTCTCAACCAATATGAAGCATTTTAGTCATGGAATTATTTACATACATGAACTTTCTCCTAGTAAAATATTGTGTAACATATCTCCCCTTGGTCTCTTTCTGCTTTTGAGAATTCCCAATACATTTAACTGGGAATTGCTAAAAGGGAGAAGGCTTTTGAAAAGGAAAAATATCATTAGCGAGAATGAAATTTATGTTAATCTTTCAGGAAGGTTATAGAAATATTTTTTGGGTGATAAATATAGCTACTTTCAACCTAAATCTTCGTAAGAATATGCAACAGCAAATGTATCTGTTTAATGTTAACCATTAGGCTTTCAGCACATACATTTTATTGAAATGTACATTCCAACAAATATTGTGTGAAGAAATTGTTTTTTTTTAATATTTGATACAAAATACAGAAATTATTTTAGTAGGAAATTCAATTTTTTTGTTGTCAATATTTAGTTGTAAATTTTAAAACCACAATATTTTAATATGTAAGTACCTATCTTCTAACTGATATATAATAAACCTGCTTATGAAATAACCGACTCCCAAAGGAGGAATTAAACTCTTTTTGAATTTACAAAAAATAAAATGGAGGTCTCTTGGGGTTTTCATGCACTGCATAATATAAAAATGATGTCCATGATACTTACATTTAGTTTCAATTGAAAATACTAAAATTTGGACAAATTTTTTTAAGAAAAAGCAGCGTGAATTCAAATTTAAATTTTATACTGGGGGATGGATTTGGTAAAAAAATATACCACCTTCGATGCTAAAAAAGTATTCAATCAGCTACCTTTAGCATTAAAAGTTACAAATACATTTATTGAGTTCCGAAGATTGACAAAGGCATTTCCGCTTGAAAGTACTTATTATTCAGTGACAGAATTCTACACTATCCTAGTCTTTTGAGTTACATTGGCGTAATAACATATTTAATATTTAGTATGGTGTACGATATTACAATATTGTATTATAATGTATTAAATTTGTATTATTATTAATAAATATTGATATTTGTCTATGAAAAGTTCAACAAATATTTTTATCAATTTCATTATTATCTAAGAAGTTTCTTGGAATTCGTTAATGTTTCCTTAAAAAGATTTGGGTTGTCCGTAACATGTCATAATCTCAAAAATTGAGTTACTAGTTACTATGTAAGTGCTCCTATAACAGCGAATCTCAACTGGTACACTAATGGCTCTAAAACAGACTCTGGAGTAGAAGCCGGAATATATGGGGTACAAGAGAAGATCACGATCTCTCTAAGCCTTGGGAAACATGCTACTGTCTTTCAGGCAGAGGTAATGGCGGTGCAATGCTGTGCAGTTGATGAGACGGGAGGTGGATAGCGGATAGTGGATCTGGTGTGGGAGTGTCGCAAGGCCCTTAACACACTAGATAGTCATAATAGAGTGACCCAAACCTGAGTACCAGGTCACCAAGGAATGAAAGGCAATGAAAAGGCCGATGAATTAGCCAAGCAGGGAGCAACAGAGATCATGATAGGACCAGAACATTCCTGCTGAATTGCTAAATGCATAAGTAAAGAGAGCATCCACAAATGGATAAACAACCAGGTGTTGCGCTGGTGGTATGAAACCCCAGGACAAAGGCACGCTAAAGTATTCCTTATTAGCCACTCGGCCAAACTGTCACACGACCTACTATGTCAAAGTCGAGAAACGACAAGGATGATGGTGGGAAAGCTGACCGGACATATGCTCACAATTGGCCTAGCAGATGACAGCCTATGCAGGCTCAGCCAGGAAGAAGATGAAACCGCGGAGCACATACTCTGTGAGTGTGAAGGCACAGCAAGGGTGCGGTTTCACTTACTCGAAGAAGAAAAACCGAGGGCAGAGATCTACGCAAGAGAGGCGGTATCCAGGCTAATAAGTCTAATAAAAAAAATAAAGCTAGATATCGAGCTCTAAATGTGGGGAGTACCACAATAGATATAATCTACTATGTAAGCGTTTCTATGAATGCATACAGAACAGTAAAATGGAGTTTGCGAATTGCCTAATTTTTAAACATGCTTCAATATTTAACAGCCGTTCATAGAATTGGCTCTAAAGACGATTCAAAGTAATTTTATTAATTGTATAAATTGCCTTCGGTTTGCTGGCCTATATTAAAATTGATTTAAAACGGTGCACTTTCAGTTTGTTTATAATTCTCATTTGGAGTTGAACGATGTATGTGTGTGCTGCTATTTGCTAAGTACAATATTTATTCTATCAGGATTCAAATCCAATCAGTCTGTTAAACCGAGTTTGATGCAAATAAATTTAGGAAACGTGACATAATATGCACTGGATCTAGTTGAGCATGAATTTTTTACCAGCAATGCGCAAAGGTGATGACTACTCATCTCTGTATTTCCACATATTCAATATGAGATTAAAAACGGTGGATGAATCCAATTTCAAGTGAAAAGAATGTAGATGAAATTTTTTAATCAACCGAATCGACAATTTAGCACCGATCAGAGCTTTTTTAGTTTTAATCTTTGGGGTATGAAATGAACTAGTTCCTTTTTATTAAAAGATCAATTTAAAGATGTCAAAGGTAATAGTACAATATCTAATATTATAACGCCTCACAAAGTCTTTAAAAATCAAATAACAAAGACCGTTCACTAAGAAGCAGCACTAAGAAGCAGAAGTTAAACGGGGTTGGTATATCTGCAAGATAGAACCAACCATTCGAAAGGACAATATATATTTGCTTGTTTTCAAATACTCTCTGAGGCGTTATAACAGTAGGTACTAAACTATTACCTTTGACATCTATGGATAACACGTTTTACTAAAAGGACATTTTCTTTGCAGGAAACTGTAAATAAAGTAAATAGATCAAAGTTACTTTTAGGTATAGGTAAATTCAGGGGTATATCATAAGCTATAATGATACTCTTTTTATTTAATGGCGAGAATTGTTCATACTTATAGTAAAGTGACTAACTAGACTCCCTATTAAGCAATACAAGAGCGTCCGTTCTTTACTTACAATTTATTCATTGAAATAATGATATTCCGTACGTGTTTAACTGATAGATTTTTTTTAATGAAATCACATTTAAATCAAGACAAAATTGTAACATTAATTGGTAATATCGATTCAATTAACTCAGCACTTAACTATTTCAAATGCAATGCTACTTGAAATCTGACGAGTGGCAATAATATACCACTAGACTTGTCTCAAAGAAAATTTACTTGTACTAAGGAAATGCATTTAACGTATAATGCTCATCAACGACGAAATCTATTTTAAGACGCAAATCAGTTTAACTTTGATATTTAATCGCTCGATAATACTCAAAGAAGTTGTACAGTGGGAGTGATTGCACATAATCTGTCGATACTGTTGAGCAATCTTGTAAAATGGAAGGTGTTTAATCAATATTGAATAGGTTTCATGACAGTTACTAATAATAACAAATAATTGCATAGAATGCAAATATCAGGTGTTTTTACATTACAACTGTGATTGTATTTATTTCAGTAAAGATATAAATACAAAATATGAACGTAGATGATACTGAACTTATTTTATACACTTAAAATTGAAAAATGAGAAGAAACCCCAAAAATTCCTCAAATTGGCATCACTTTTGTGGCCGACGATCGACATGTATGTATGTTTACTGAGACCTAAAAGATCTATTAAGCCCCCTTACTTCTACTCAGTTTCTGAGGAGAGTCTCAGAAACTAGTAGTTCCTTTAGTCCTATTTCTCTTAGGAATTTTAGGATGTCTGCAGGCTTCAACTTAGGTAAATGTTCCTCCAGTAATCTCCCAGGTGCTGTGCTCTAAGATTCTGAAGTGCTGTGCAGTTGGAAAGTATGTGGATGGAGGTTTCTTCTTCCATTCCACAAAATCTGCATTCTTCTTCCTCCACTATTTTGAGCTTTTTCAGGTGCCCATTCAGGCGACAATGTCCCGTTAGGATGGATCTCTGTTAAAACTCTTAGTGCAGTTTTACTTTGACTTATGCATTCATTTGATCTCAACAGGTTGTAGTCACCCAGAAGAGTATTTGATTGTATAAGCCCTACTAGATCTTTCCAATGGTCAGATCTTCTCTTTTTCTCGTCTTTACCTATTTCTTCCAATATTACATTGGGGCTGATTCCACCAAAGGGTTCAGTCCCCCAGAAAGGTATTGCAGTCCCCCTCTTTGCTAGTTCATCTGCTATTTCATTTCCTTCTATTCCAGTGTGTCCTGGAATCCATGGTAAGGTGACTATATTGTTCTCACCTAGTTCATTGAGTTTGTCTAGACATTCCCACACCATTTTGGAACTGATTATACAAGAGCTCAGTGCTTTAATGGCTGCTTAACTATCTGACATTATGATAATCCTTTGTCTTCTGTATCCTGTATCCTCACGATCGACATAGTGGGCATCATACTCAATGACGTCAGAAGCCTTGGCACGCTATAGAGGGCGTTAAGATTATGTTTTCAAAGTCAATATTGATTTAAAAAAAAAACCTTTGATGATTAGGTTCATTAGACGCTACTTAATGATATTATTTTCCTATTGTTTCATAAACTCACAACAATTTGATATAAATTAATTTAACCAATATACTTAGAGTCGGTAAGCTAAACATTATACCATCATGATGTGTTTTTTCCACACGATAAAAGAGACGCTACACACTGAAAACCTTGAAAAATAAAAGCTGTCCCTTAATAACGATGACCATTTAAATACTTTGGCCCTTTTCAATAAAATGTAGGAAATACGTATTTTTATTAACCTTTCTTCCTTTCCTTCTTCTTCATGTTTAAAGAAAGGATATTTGGGACAATTTGTTCCTTCCCTTGTGTTTTAACCGCAGCTTTGCTTGATAAACGGATAAAGTGTGTACGTTTTTTTCAGAAAAAAAAAAGATACCTACCCAAGTGAATATTTAATTTGGATTCCTTCAACTACAGCAAAAACATGGATAGTAATATTAAGTCAGTCAAGTTGCGATACATTTTTCAAATATGTCTTGAATGTTATCTTGTCGCATTATGGAAATTTCTGATTTTTTCTCTCCGCGTTCATGTTATTATTTACAAAAAGCCATAATTCAATGTTATACTATACCCCACTACGGCTAAATTTAATATTTTGATATTTGTTTCAGAGTGGGAGAAGATGGAGAATGGGACGACAAAGATATTAAGACTCCCAGTAATGAAACAACATACCAAGTTATCGATCTCCACCCTTATACAGTCTACAGTTTTAGGGTGATGGCTGTTAACTCTATGGGAATGAGTCAACCAAGTAAACCATCATATTATATGGTCACCCTTCGAGAGGGTACGTTTTTAAAATTAGAAAAAATACATATTTTTTCTTCTACTTTTTTCAAGCTTCCTTCAAGTGTTTTGTTTTAGTTATTTTAATTGTTTAGCTTGCATATTTAATAATATATAATATAGGTTAATAGATGTTTTTTGTTTGATAATTATTGATCGTGTTTAGGTTTATTGTTTTACCTCAGGGATATTGTCAACTGTCAACTGTCGTGGACATGCCCTATTGACACCAGGAAAGCATAAGTAACTAACCTTTAAATAATTAATTCGTAATCAATGAAAAAAGAATTTAATAGTTTTTGAAATCCACCATACCATCATACATTGAAAAAATTTATTCTTGATATGACGATTTGTTCTTTAGTGTACAATATGTTTATTTTAATATAAATTCACACCACCAATTAGATATTTCAGCTCATGTCGGCTTTTCTAAATAAAATCGTGGGAAAAATATATTTCTGAAGTCTCTTTTGTATGCTTGTCACATACAAATTCAATTGATTTAAAAAAAAAGCTTGTAAAAAATGAAGTATTTCCCGACTCCAGCTACTTCATAATATTATATTTCGTATGAGATTCAAAATAAATATGAAATTGATATTTTTATGTCGTACTAAGGCTTTTTTGGAAAAATTGGTCAATGCTTTGTTAAAGTCTTCGTTGGACCTAACTCGACCTAAGCTTTTATACGTACTTCCAAAACTGTGATAACCTATGAAGGATTAAACCAGAGGGAATTCTAAACAAAATCTTAGGGTTCGGATATGTTTCGATTCGCAAACCCTTATTTTCGTTACGAAGGGAAACGAGAAAGTTTTATTACAAAAAGTGTAACAATATTATAAATTTGTTCAAGACTTTCGAATAAAACCTGTCTTTCGTAAGCAGTATGTGCATTTCCATGAAATGAATATAAAATGTGGTTTTTGAGAATGATAAATGGCAATGGAGGACTCAGTCACTATTAACTTGAAAAATCGCGTAAATATCAAGTCAATTTATTCATTTATTTTAATGGTATCAAATTAAAACATAAGGTGTCTACATGCAAACGCTGTAAGTGTCATTTGAAAACACCCTTAATAACAATTTTTTGCATTAAAATTGAAAGCAACAAACATACAACACTGTTTACAGTGTATATTCTGGACTTCACGCCTTGAGCATATGTTAAAATCGACAAACTGCCTGCTCCTGTCGGTTGTATTCAATACGGGCCCACATCGGCTTGAACAATTTTGTTGAGCGCTCCAATTCCGATACACAATGAAACTTGGTTGCAACAACCACAAAGTGCGGTCTAATTTCTGCATTCAACTACAGCTTCAAAAATACCCTCGTCAATCTCGACTCCAAATTCTAATTTGGTAAATAAATAACATGCCATTTTATAAACAGTTTTCTCTACTTTAAAAGCTACCGGCCATCACTTCAGCTTTAGAAACTAAGCACTCAAGCTGGAAACCTTTAACTAGACATTCCACCGCTGAAAATATCTCGAATAGTTCGTTGGAAAGTAGCTTTTTTTATCTAGCTACAATAACAATTTGTTTTTTTTGAAAATGTAATATGATATTAGCAATCAGTACACCCTTACCTGGTTTTGAATTACATTTAAACAAACTAAAAGATATAAATTTTCCGTTGTACCATCAAAAACACCTAGTAATTTTTTTTGTTATACCAAATATTTCATTTAAATATTCAAAGTCTAAAACTGTCTTAAAAATGGCAAGTTTACAGTAACTGTTATTATATAATGGAACAACTAATATTTAAAAAGTGATGTATTTAAAATATGAGTCATTAGAGATCCCTCAATATTTACAAGCACTATAAGATCTTCGGATTTGTAAAGTTTTACCAAAGATTTTCACGTTTCGCTAGACACTTATCTAAAATTGGCCTCCGAATCATAAACGTTATATTTAAAGTTTTATAGGAGTTTGTCAAATTGCACAAAACTTCCTAAAGAATAACATTTCTAATTCCCCGCTGCTGTTGTCCCAAGGGTCACTTAATCATTGCAGTCTCTGAAGTTTTTCTGAATATTCACGTAATGATCAAGTCTTAAAATACTGATGTCAATTTCTTTTTTCAAACTTTCCAAAGTTGACGTTTTTATCATTCTAATAATACATCAAATTTATGATGCCGTCTCTCCAAATGTTTTTTTTAAATTGCCGTCAACTTCAAAAGATGCTAATTTTATTTTTCTTTAAAAATAGTGAATATGTATGAGAATTCAATTAAGTAGTTACTATGAGGTATAAAATAATTAGTCCGAGCAAAATCTAATAAAAAAATTCATTAAAATATAATATAATAAGAGTATAATAAAAATATGAAAAATAAATTAACCAACTAGTTCAAAACTAACATGAAGAAAAACAAAAGTGGGGCATTTATAAGGAGAAGCGCTCTCTCGAGATGACATATCTGAAAAGAATATAAAAAATACCTGAGTAACCAGTTTAAAAGAGATTTGGAAATTAGTTTACAAAAACAAAAGTAAATGATCAATCTAGTGTATTATTTATAGTTCGTATATCGAAACCAAAGATCATTGTACATAACAGGTACTTCTCGATTTCGAGAAAAACATTTGTACTAAATTATTCAGGATACCCTCGGGATCACTAAACTTAGCTCCGTTGTTGGCGCAAACTTCTTGTTACTTTGTTATTGGCATTTAAAGTGAGTTTTTCAATTTACGCGGCCATTTTTTCAACACTATATTACTACCTTCTTCAATAATTTCCTTGTCCTTCTTGATGAATTTACCAATGATCTGTTTAAGCGAATTTGGGTCTGTAAATAAAGAGGCCTACATGTAATCCTATGACATATGACAACTAATTTAAAAGATGGTTTCCGCAAATTCCTTTTATTTTTTTCGAAGTTTCGCTTCTTGTCTGTTGGTGTACTCGTTAGTCGTGTCTATAGATACGTTTACGTATATGTGCTGACTTGAGTGTCTGTTGCCTTAACTGTCTATTAAGAAACCTGGAACCAATGCTACTCGCCTGGTATATAAGAGACGTTATGAGCAATTTTGATCTTTATTTCTTGTGATTTACAGCATCAAGTAATATGATAAATATTGAAAGGTCCGAGACGAACTGTTTACCAAATCTTATTTGTATTTTAAAATTTACGTACCGTGACAGTACTTTCAATTTCGTTGTAATCCCCATTACTTGAAAATTCTCAATTTCTCTGAATAACTAGAATAGTATTAATTCAAGCTCTAACTAAATTGTCATTTGGTGGAGAATACTTCACAAAAAAGCTTTTTCATTGACAAACAACGTCAACTAATCCACTAGAAATAAAATGGATCGCAGTTAGTTATGCAAAAATCATCTCACTCATTGTAAGAGGCTTTAATTTGTCAACGTTCGGAAAATACGGAAATTGAAACGTATCAACTATTAACTGTAACTAATAGAGCCGGACTCGAACGAGTGGTGTACTTGACAGAGATTTGTTATTGGCATAATTGTCAAAAGATAATTATTTGAATTATTCAAAAAATATTTGTCCTACAAAATGTATAGTTTAATCAAAGAATCCCCTTCTTTCCAACATATATCGATAACAAGATCATCGGAAATGATTACCAACCAGCTGATTTTGTTTCTTATTTATATAATTCACAGTCACATTGTCCTACAAATTGCGTTGTTCGTTATCCCGGTCCTAAGCTTATAAGTTGTAAATACCACAAGACCATTTCTCTTATTACCAACTGTAGGACAAAAATATTACGTGATAGGTGAGTATGTTATTTGTCCAGATAAAACAGTGTTCTATAAGTAAGCAGGTATTTAGCATTAGTCCTACAGTATATGGTGAAAGATTATTGATGCAGCCGGAAAATGAAAAGGAAAAACATAAACCATTACCGTGGTGGAACAGTGAGTGTCAAAATGCTATTAAGTAATACAAAGCATCATTTAATAAACTGAAGCGAAATTCAATTGGAAACATTAGATTATAAGAAAGATAGAGCTCAGACAAGTTAAATTGCAAAAAATATAAGAGAAAGTTTCTGGAAACCTCTCGTATTAGGGACCGCAAGCAAACCAACTAATTTTTTTGAGTTTCGTGTGAAAAAATGTCAGCTTTTGATGTTTGAAGAGCAAATCCAAAGGACAGCTCAAAAAAAATTTTTTTTTCAGATCAAAATTTATATTTTTTTTAAATTTATTAATTCATTGTAGATTTTTTGGAGCGACCTTTTAATTTTACATACAAATTTTCATGATTTTTCTCCCTATTGTATTTATAATTTCACAATACTAATACTTGATTTTTATTTATTTTTTTCACTTACAATAACCGCTTCCACCTCAAGGGTAATTAGTGGTGGAGTTTACAAATATATACAAATTATTTTAATAAGAAGTTTGTTAGAGTTTGTGAAAAATGTAAGTTTCAGGAAGGAAATATTGTTTTGAGTGTTGCAGTTTTCTCCAATTATGTCTTGAAGGGTTCTTTCTATTTTGAAGCTTCTTCTTTCAGTTGCATATGCTATTATAAAATATAAGACACAGCTATAGTTTCATCACTTAGGGCACTAAGTGGAATAGTCAGTAGAAATTCGAGTTTTAGCCTGGTGTGTTCGAGGTGGCTGTTTATTGCCATTTTCCTATGCTAGGTTTCAATTGTTGAAGTTTGGATTTTTTTTGTTTCCATTCAGTATTCCAATTGTTAAAAATCTGGTAGCGAAAATGAGGTTTTAAATCTAATGCAGTAGTGCATTGTGGTGTAAAGTATCTAATGGTCTGATGTAACTGAAGCGTAATCTATTTTGGAGCTGATAAGTGTTGTACTGCTATTTATGAAGCAATATACTTCCTTCGGCTCACCAGTGTTTATTTGATTTGTATCTCAGTAAGTTAGGAAATAGGTAAGGAAGAGAACGCACCACCACTTAGCAGAGCGAATGAACTGAACTGGTATACAGACGGATCAAAAAATGAGCTCGGCACCGGAGCGGGCATATACAGCAAGACGAGCAAATATGAAGGGATCGTCTCGCTTGGCAAATACGCTTCTGTATTTCAAGCAGAGGTCTATGCAATACTTACATGTGCAAGGGCTAATAATATGAGAGCCTTCAACAACAGGCAGATCAAGATCTGCAGTGACAGTCAAGCCGCCCTTAAAGCACTTCAGAGCTATAGGGTGACATCTCGGCTAGTATAGGAATGCGGCGAAGAACTTAGAAGACTGGCGACTCGGAACAGTGTAACACTGGAGTGGGTCCCAGGACATAAAGGAATCGCAGGCAATGAAAAAGCTGACGAACTCGCAAGAGTAGGATCGTCAACTCTGATGAACGGACCCGAACCTGCTGTGGGCATCCCCAGATGCTTAACGAGGTCATGGTTAAAAGGGTGGTTGAGAGAACAACACAATAAACACTGGAAGAATACGACCAGGCAAATACATGGGAAGAAATTCATAAAAGAACCATCAGAAAAAGTAGCGAAAGAACTGCTCTCAATGAGCAGGAACAAACTACGCACCATTACGGGGCCACTTACGGGACACTTTCCCACAAAGGAGCACCTAAACAAAATAGGGCTGTACAACGGATACCTCACAGGATACCGAAACAGCTCTGCATATACTATGCAACTGTGAGTCGCTGGACCATAGAAGGCAGAAACTGTATGGCAGAACCCAAATGACTCCAGAAGACTTCTACAACCAACCAGCAAAGAACTTCTATGAGCTAATACAGGGAACATATTGACTGGATAGCTTGTATTCAGAACACTCTAGGAGTATCCACAATGTTGGTCGTATATCATATCAAGAAATTTTATTTATATAGAGTTTCAGTTGTAGTTTCTGCATTGTTTTTCTCATAGAGAATAATATGCATTTTGTTATCTCATCACTGATCATGCCAGATGTTTTTGACCGTAGCTCTAGTTTAAGAAGTTGTGTTTTTAGCAAATTAGCTGAGCTTTTTCTTTTCACAAGTGAAATCAAATCATCAGCACATAGTCGAGCTTGTATAGAAGTACCGATATCTGTAATATCATTAATTGTAATAAGAAACAGTGTGGGGCTTAAAACTAAGCACTGGGGAGTTCCATTTTCTTGTCTTTCTACACATTATTGTTTTTTGTTGAAGGCCTCATGTATTCCACTTTCTAAGTTGATAAAGTTGATCTATTAGCTCTGAAACCAGATTGTTCGGGTATAACTTTACTGTTTGCTTCAAGGCACCAAAGTAATCGTTGATCAACTATTTTTTCAAATAGCAAATTTCTGGAAATATATGATTGATCCATATTTAATCAAATATTCTCAAAAGAAGTTTCTTAACGCTAATACATAAATTTTGGAGAAAGATAGCTGGTATATCCTTGGCCAGATGATGTATTGTTCATGGGGGATAAAGCGTCTTCAAATTATTCTTCTGTTATTAGGTCGATGTGAGTTGTCTTCAATATGTGTCTCAAAATTTAATTTATAATTGAGAAATTCTGCATCATATATTTTGTTACTAGAATTTCGACTTTACTTCCTTATCAAGTAGCAAGTAGAGCATCCAGATATTTTTTGCCTTTTTTCTATACAGTAATATTTATATAGATTTATAGATTCTACATACTTTTGTCATTAATTACCTTTATGATCTACATAAAACTTTAAATATTTCTAGGACGTACGTCTATGTATATTTTATGATTATAAACAGATTCGCAGATTTTAAATTTATGCAGCTTCACGCCAACAAAAACGTTTATCATTAAGTTATTTCACTGAATCTCAAAGGACAAATCTTGAGGAGAGTTACGTAAAAGTTATTTAAAGTTTTTTGGATACTTTTTTTTCAAGTGGCTTAAATAATAGCCGTCAGATTTTACGTGTGAAAACCAGGAGACCGTTAGTCGCGAATTTGGATGTTTTTAACTGAATTTGATGAGATTATGAATTGCGAGTAAAGTATTTACCAGGCAGCTTTTATAAAAATTGAATAAATATCAAACTGAAAATTCCCCGAGCTTATTTTTCCTCGGAGGAAAAATTAAATTTCCTGAAAGTTTTGCGTACTATTTTCATCTCTCAATTTTAGAGAGTGATATAGGAATAATTAAATTTTCACTGGATGTCACGTTTATTTGTAACAAGATCTATCCGCTTTATGTTGACAGTAGAACGTCTAATCTCTGCAAAATACGTTTTAGGCTATTTCCATTTCCCAGACACACTATCACATTACATTATTATTCGTATACAATAGAGATTCGATTTGTTTCTATTCAAAAAGGATAAAGTTATAATAAAACTCGGTACTAACACAACTATCTGAATTTACTTTTTCCACTAAACTTTCCACAATTATCCCATCCAGACCACTTCCCTTTCCAAAAACCCTTAGCTTGTCCTGTCTGCATCTTAACCTTGACCATATGTACATGTACGAGAGATAAGATGAACAGAACTCGGTTTACAAGTAAAGTGACATCTTTTGAATGGGTCTTGTTTAATAAGTAAGGTGACATCTTCATTACTGTGTCTTGTCTAATAAATATAATACGATAGAACAATAAGGGTGATAACATAAACAAACTAATATTCGGGCCAATAAGATTTTGAAAAAGTTCGTCGAGGACCTCACAAATAATGCGGAGTTGATCATATTAGACTCCGTTTCACATAAGAAGAACCCACTAGAAGTCTAGAAGTTGCAGTCGTATGCGCGAAGAAGCTGCACATAACAATATTGGTCGCTATTCTTGACATCCTTCGCAATAAGCATGCGATGACTGATTTTGAAAAACTGCTCCACGCTGTTTTCACGTATATACATTATTTACAATAAATGTTAATTCTCTAAGAAAAGAGTTTTTTAAGGAAAAATTCAACCTTTTGAAAACACATTATGCGCCAAAACGCTAGAATAGTAATAGCGTTTGTCTATGACATCATCAATTCGTAAATAACAGTTATAGGTGATCTGTGTGGATAGGTTATCTACGATCTATGTCAAAGTCAAACTTCAAACACTTGACAGCGTGCAGGCTAAAAGTTTATTTTGATACATAATAGTTATTTATGTACCAAGGGTATAAATAGATGTTTATGCCCTGAGGGCGACGTCTTACGAAGCCGAGGGCCTCTGGTCCTAGGGTTTATAAGTCGCCGAGGATATACACATATGTTTATGCCTGCGGTACATACAAACTTTTATGTCATACTAGTTCGTTATTGTAATCCAATCTCAGCAAGAAAGCAACTGTAAATCTGTTGCCAAAAAAGTCTAAAGAAGCTTACGACATGCTTATTAAATAAGTTGAACAAAAAATTATTTCTTTATGTGCCCGCGCGGGCCATAAAGTACGACATTAGATAGTTGGTAACTAAGCAATAAAAACACAATAATGAACTAGTATGACATAAACAAAATTTGAATCATTTTGTGCGATTAGTTATCATAGAGATGAATCCTAATGTGTATCGATGGTGTGCGGTTCCACACTGTAATTCGGAACAGATGTTGGGATCATAGATATTTGCGAAAGTACAACGTCACTCTCTTCTGATTGGTGTTTGAGATAAGATGGCGGATTGTTTAATTTTGTGCTTATATTTTTTCTTAAATATATGTAATCACACATGTAAAATATAAATAAGTGATTTCTTTAGAATCTCTGTATCTTATATAACTATATCAAATCAATATTCTAGTGATTCTCAGTGACTGTCATCATGCCTATTGTACGAATGCGCATGGTTACGAATGGTCAATTTGCGAACACTTTCTAATAATGGTATTCTTGAGCTCTCTTCTTAAAAACTTGCGAACATTTCCATTCACGTGGTGAAATGAATTTGACAGCATCGCAATTTCTACATTATTTAGTAGTTCCGTGTCATCAGATTGTGGTTAGATCGTAACTTGGTTAAGTTTCCATTATTTGGAACGATAAATTCATCTGGGATTAATCACCTCATTAAAAATGGAAGATCTACTCTTTAGAAATTCTCTTAAATTTTGGAAAATGTATATTCACTTAAAATATCATAAGGATCAATATGTTTGTAACGATTATATTGAATAATTGGTTCATCTTCGAGATTTTCTAAATTGGCAATGTATAGCAAATCATCCATTTCGTTAAAATAATTTACAGCAGTGATTTTGATACCTGAATATAACCTATAAATTTTGTAAAACGCATACGCAAGTCGTTTGCGATCAACAAACACCACTCGTTGTAGAATACGCATGATCGCTGGTCTTTCGAATGGTCAAGAATACCAAATGCAAATGACATTCGCAAAATTATGAGATGCGCACGACCTTGACAAATACGAACGGTCAAGAATAGCGCCCCAGATATTGTTCTGTGCAGCTTCTTCGTGCAACGAGAGCTTATTTTCCCGACTCGGTGCCAACGTCGCCAAATTTAGTAGTAACATAACAATATTTAAGTAAATATGTAAATATCAGAAGATAAGAAATAGAAAACAAAAAAAAACAAGAAAACCCAGGCCCAAACCCGGTTGATCAAAGTGTAACTATGTATAAAAATATCAGAAAATAAGAAATAGAAAACTAAAAAAAAAACAAGAAAACCCAGGCCCAAACCCGGTTGATCAAAGTGTAACTATGTATA
>CAJUYG010000001.1:198486-231803 GCA_910591675.1 Galerucella calmariensis | reverse complement strand
ATATAACATTTTTTCTACAATCACTTAAATATATTCTTTTTTCTCTTATTCTTTTGGGAATCAAACCACAATAATGTTTTTTATTTTTTATTTCGACGTTTCGGTAGCGTTCCAGCTACCGTTGTCAAGATTAACTAGTAATAATTATTTTATTAATTTTGTCAAGATTAACTAGTAATAAAATTAATAAAATAATTATTACTAGTTAATCTTGACAACGGTAGCTGGAACGCTACCGAAACGTCGAAATAAAAAATAAAAAATATTATTGTGGTTTGATTCCCAAAAGAATAAGAGAAAAAAAAAGTAATGCCACAAAGAACTTACAGAAGACACTTAAATATATATTATAACTAATAAAATTGATAAATTCATACTTTTTATTTCAGGTACCTGTCAAATACTTTATAAAATTTGAAACGTATAATTATTATTGTCAATACTGTGAATGTACTTCTTCATATTCTACAATTAGGAAGGCCTCAGCTAGCAGGGCCATCCGGCCAGTATATGCAAAATATTCAGAACGTGGCACAACAATTAAGCACAAAAACACAAAAAAGATTAAAAAGGTAACATCGCAATCACACTAATTAATTATTTAAAACATTAAGAACTTAACAAAACAGCGATTTATTAGATTGTAAAGTATTTTCAGAAGACAAAAACACTCCCTAGCCAGGCTGCTCTATGATGTCACTGTCACTGTCAATACAATTATGTTTGTAGTATCGGTTGGCAAAAATGGCTCTAATGGTTTGCTGAAATCTGGCAGGAATAAACTGTGGTTGTAACCCAAAAATCCTAAGCTGGATGTACACTGCCATAGTGAGACCAATTATCACTTATGGAGCCATTGCGTGGAGTAGTAGAACTAGCCTATTGACGACGAGAGAAAACCTGTCCAAAATTCAAAGACTAGCCTGTATATGCATTACAGGAGCAATGAGAACATGCCCAACGGCAGCCATAGAAGTGATTCTCAGCCTCACCCCTCTACATATGGTGGCGGAAAGCGTTGCAGAAAGAACAAGATACAGACTAAGTAGAGAGGGAATCATTAAAAAAAAACCACCTCCTCACTTCTTAGAAATCAGACAACCTGGGACATGCCACAAGACGGTATGATGAAAAAGTATAACTTTTCAAAGAAATTGGTTACGGAATTGAGCAACAAGAAGGAATGGGATCCAAATACCATTACCAGACTTGGAAAGAATGCCATTCAATGGTACACAGACGGCTCAAAAGCAATAGAAGGAACTGGGATAGGAGTGTTCGGGCCAGGAGCCAAACACTCTGAAAGCTTGGGAAAAACCCCAAGTATCTTTCAAGCGGAAATCCACGCCATAAGAAAGTGCGCCCAGTTCAATATTGATAAAGGATACAGAAGACAAAGGATTATCATAATGTCGGATAGTCAAGCAGCCATTAAAGCACTGAGCTCTTGTGTAATCAGTTTCAAAATGGTGTGAGAATGCCTAGACAAACTCAATGAACTAGGCGAGAACAATATGGTCTCCTTACTATGGATTCCAGGACACACTGGAATAGAAGGAAATAAAATAGAAGATGAACTAGCAAAGAGGGGGACTGAAATACCTTTCTGGGGGCCTGAACCCTTTTGCGGAATCAGTCCCAATGTAATATTGGAAGAAATAAGTAAAGCCGAGAAAAAGAGAAGATCTGACCATTGGAAAGATCTAGTAGGGCTTATACAATCAAAGATTCTTCTGGGTGACTACAACCTGTTGAGATCAAAAGAATGCATAAGTCAAAGTAAATCTGCGCCGAGTTTTAACAGGGATCCTAACGGGACATTGTCGCCTGAATGGGCACCTGAAAAAGCTCAAAATAGTGGAGGAAGAAGAATGCAGATTTTGTGGAATGGAAGAAGAATCCTCCATGCACATACTTTCCAACTGCACAGCACTTCAGAATCCTAGAGCACAGCACAGCACAGATTATTGGATAGAAGAGGAACATTTGCCTAAGGTGAAGCCTGCATACATCCTAAAATTCTTCCGGGAAATAGTACTAAAGGAACTACTAGTTTCTGAGACTTTCCTCAGAAACTGAGTAGAAGTAAGGGGCACAATAGATCTTTTAGGTCTCAGTGAATGTCACCCAAAATACATACATACATACATACATAACATACATCGGTTGTTATGGGCAACGAGCGTTTTGCAAGTTTTTACGCTCGGCGAGCTTAAAGTTAATCTCATCAAGAAACGTCAACTTTTCGTTGTAAATGGCAAGCGAAAAAGCCTACTTTTCAATGTGATTGTAGAAAATAGTTATTTATGTATTAGGAGCGACGGCGCGACGCGAAGCGGAGCGCGTTAATTGCTTGAGAACAATAATTCCACTTTTAGCTCGCAATACATATAACATTTTTTCTACAATCACTTGAATATATATTATAACTAATAAAATTGATAAATTCATAGTTCTTATTTCAAGTAGGTACCTGTCATATACTGTATAAAATTTTTAACGTATAATTATTATTGTCAATACTGTCAATGTACTTCTTCTTATTCTACAACTAGAAAGGCCTCAGCTAGCAGGACCATCCAGCCAGTATATGCAAAATATTCAGAACGTGGTACAACAATTAAGCACAGAAACATCGCAATCACACTAATTATTCATTTAAAACATTAAGAACTTAACAAAACAGCGATTGATTAGATTGTAAAAGATTCTCAGGAGATAAAAACACTCCCTAGCCAGGTTGCTTTATGATGTCACTGTCACTGTCACTGTCACTGTCACTGTCACTGTCACTGTCACTGTCACTGTCACTGTCACTGTCACTGTCACTGTCACTGTCACTGTCACTGTCACTGTCACTGTCACTGTCACTGTCAATGCAATTATTTTTGTAGTATCGGTTGTTATGGGCAACGAGCGTTTTGCAAATTTTCACGCTCGGCGAGCGTAAATTAAAGCTACATCCTCAATCAATCTGCTAGCGAAGTGGCACTTCAGCACGCGTGCTGCGAAACGGATACCCATCCTCAATCCTGTCAATTCAGTCTGCCTGAATGTTATCGCACATGCGTATTTTCATTGTTATTTTGAGGTAACGAGGTAATTAAAAAGTTCAACCTGTGATTATTCTCGTAAATAAAAGCAGTTACTACTTATCAAAGACAACAAATTAATATAATTACGATATTAGAAAATAATGTATGTTTGTTTACGAAGATAATGGAATAAAATAGGGTTAGGGTACCTAAATTATTTTCCCCATGATTGAATGCGCATGACACAATTCGGCACGCACCGAAAAAGCTTGCAGCTTGCAAGCTTGCACTTCCAAGTCGGCGCGCATGTCAGCACGAAATTGAATTGAGGATGCTTACGTTTAAACGTCATTGTCCCAGCACGCGTGCCGAAGTGCCACTTCGCCACTAAATTGATTGGGGATGGGCCTTAACTCTCCTCAAGAAACGTCAACTTTTCGTTGTAAATGGCAAGCGAAAAAGCCTACTTTACAATGTGGTTGTGGAAAAAGATAATTTCATAGACTTTTAAATACACAGATAGAATTTCATAGACTTTTAAATACACAGATAGAATTTATTCTTGTGAATATTACATTGTATTTATTGTTTATGCTTGGCGCCTAATAACTTGGATATTTCCTATACAAACACAGTTGCTTTTTCAAACTATTTATGAATTGAAATATATTTGGAAATAAATTTCCACAGGTGCTATTAAAATCCTATTATCTAATGGATTTTCCATATTTCAATGGAAAATTGAGGAACTCGCCTGTTTTTTCGTCCTTTATAATTGTCTCAAAATAGTCCACAATGGGCAGTGCATCTTGTGGAAAATTATCATCCTCCACGCATGCATCAAATTGGTCCGCTACTGATTCCACCGGGATGAAAGCCGGTGCAGCAATTCTTCGAATTGAAAAAAACATCCTTCCACTTGTATCCCCTAAAACTTTTCCTGAAATGCTGATATTGCAGCCTGTTCGAAGTCCAATAAAACCGTCCTTGGGTACAGTCCTGGTCGAAAATTTTTGATTTCTTGCAGTAACCCTTTGTAGAAGGTTTTTGTTTTATTGGAAATTATGGCATATATGACAGGCAACACAGTATTGAACTGTCTTATATGCATTGCATATAATTGCCCGAAGAGACTTTGCGATGTGCTGAATGTACTATCAAACGTACCAGCTTTCTCTGATGAAGTAATTCGCGTTTAGATATGTATATTATCTCTGGTCCAGATCACAGAGAAGTTGTTGGGAGCGAAAGGCTCCCATGCCTAGTCAATATCACTTTATTTTGGTTATAAGACTAATATTTCTTGTTTCAATTCGCTTACTTCAATATTTATAAATTAAATATGCACAAATGATGAGAAATAATACAAAACTAAACACGTAGTAGTGCATTCATATATGTTATTATGTTTGTAAACAACTCGAACTCACGTGTGAACTTATAAAATTACCAGAAGAGACGCCACTAGTCTTTACGCAGGTTCTCTTTACTTCTTTATCCAATTTTCTGCACAACATATTTAAACATACTCTTACTCGAATTTTATTGCACAAATTCGAAATATCATTCTTCTTTAATTAATTCGGAAACAATCCTCTCAGACTAAACCAAACTCACATAGTTAAATTGAAGGAATAAATTATAATTTGCATATTATATTGCATCTTCTAACTCTCAGACTATGCTCATCGGTTAGTAGATTCAATTGTCGTAATTTCAAGTTGTAATGTTTCTAGGATAAGGACCACGTGAGCCATGGTAGATAATAAATCAATTGGCAGTTTCCAACAAGACAACTTAGAGTATTAATCTTGTTAAATTGAGGCTGATTCGTTCGGGAAAAATACAAGCATATATCTCTTCGAGAGAATAGAATTCGGCTAACAGGGACGGATTGGAATCAAAAATTAGAACGAAAACTCAATAATATTGGTTGGAAATGACTATCAATTAATAATTTGGTATAGTTCGTTAATAATGTATGCAATACATCAGTGTAAATTTATTATTGCGATTTTCTATGGCATAAAGAACAAATATCAATGGATAACATTTTATACAATTTGATATCAGTAATTATTAACATGTTTTGTTTTAACCAATTCATGCAGTGTATGAATAATTTTTGGTTTTAACTTTACTTTGTTTAATATTGAAAGTACTTTGAATGGGAAAATATTAGCATTGTATAAATTAAAAATATTATAATTTGATATCAGCCTGCAACAACAGATATTAAATATTGGTAGCCTGTATTTTTTTAACATATAACTGGTCTGCTGAAAATTCCAGTTTTTCATGAAGCGTGTACTTCACAGTACACCAACTTATTCGAACTCAATTGGACAAGTATCATATGGCGCTCCCACAATTCCTGTATTTGGCAAATACGCCATTACTTGTGAACTTGGCAAGTACTGCAGGATTCGTCCCCTCTCGGCCAAAATTATATTGTCTCGAATATGGATGTATGTATGTTTTTTGGAGTGACATTCACTGAAACCTAAAAGATCTATTGTGCCCCCTTACTTCTACTTAGTTTCTGAGGAGAGTCTTAATCCTATTTTAGGATATCTGCTGGCTTCAACTTAGGCAAATGTTCCTCTTCTATTCAGTAATCTCCCAGGTGCTGTGCCCTAGGATTCTGAAGTGCTGTGCAGTTAGAAAGTATTTGGATGAAGGTTTCTTCTTCCATGCGACAAAATCTACATTCTTCTTCCTTCACTATTTTGAGCTTTTTCAGGTGTCCATTCAGACGACAATGTCCCGTTAGAATCCCTGTAAAAACTCTTAGCGCAGTTTTACTTTGACTTACGCATTCATTTGAACAGAAGAATCTTTGATTTTCTAAGGCCTACTAGATCTTTTCAATGGTCAGATCTTCTCTTTTTCTCGACATTACCTATTTCTTCCAATATTTACATTGGAGTTGATTTCGCAAAAAGATTCCGGTCCCCAAAAGGGTATTCATGTGCTAGTTCATTTGTTATTTCATTTCCTTCTATTCCAGTGTGTCCTGGAATCTACAGTGCTCTCGCCTAGTTCATTGAGTTTGTCTAGGCATTCCCACTGATTACACAAGAGCTAAGTGCTTTAATGGCTGCTTGTCTATCCGACATTATGATAATCCTTTGCCTTCTGTATTTTGAACATTGATAGTTGCGTTGTCGTAGCAGTAACGTTTGTGGTATTGAGTGGCTGCTTTATGAAGATGAAAAATAAGATGGTGGATGGAGAGAAGTCGGAACAGGTAAGCTGATAGCTCTATCTTTTCTGATCGACCAAAAGCAGAAACCATGCCTCTATATTCTCAAAATTAATACACTAGTCAACAAATTATTGTGCAGGTATAATGCCTTTATTATGATAGATGACCTGGGGCTAGTTTTGAAATATTTCACTTGTGAAATTTCCCATATTTCGATTGATTTGGATTAACCCAAGTTACTAGTTAGAGGAACTCCTCAAGTAGGTCTTAATTAATTTCAATTTTTCATAGCAAAACCTGTACTGACCGGGGCATTATTCTGATTGTGATGTAAACATTTGGAAATATTTTTTAAAATGTACTAAATAAGTTGTTTTGCATCTTTGGCAAAGTCAAGTGAAATTTTTGGAGGTATCGCAATCTGCGTATAATTTCAAATTTATATTTTCCTCATCTGTCAGTGAAAAAACGACTGATATTAAAAAAAGTTAATAAGTAGGGGTTGGAAAGTCAACAAAGTTATTTTTTATCGTTAATATAAAATATTATTAATCTAACTCAAGCTGAACCATTAGAAAATAATCATCGAGGGAAACGTATTTTTGCTAAAATAGGAAAATAATTAGGCCAGCTGACGACGTAAGATTTATATCGACCGCGCTATGGGCAACCAACGCATTATCGAACTTGCACACACACAGGGTTTATGTATGAAAAAAGGCACGACACTGTATGTATGATATTCGCAACAACCAGAATTTTTTGTCCACATCGCATTATGGATATGAATATTTATCCACAATACCTGTAGATTTTTATCCATACTAATTAATCAGAATTTCTTTTGCACACATCGCGTTCTGGCTGTTACTATATTTAAAATCCGTTTTAAATTAAAAAAATATGTAAAAATTAAAAATGTATCTAAATATTTCTTGTAACATAATAAATAAAAATGAACAAATGCTTAAAATAAACCAGTTGTTTTTATAGGAGCTGCTCTTATAACATTTGGAATTGCAGTTGATATTTAATTTCATGCATGCGCAAGCCTTTGTTTGAAATCCCTTCAGGCAATAACATTGGATTCAGAAGACAACATGGGCTTCTGGCACATGTTGACGAAATAATCTGAAGCAATCTCGGATAAGGATAAAAAGATTGAAAATGATATTTGATACTTATTTCAACTGTAGTCGTTGCAATTTTCCTTTTTTATTAGATACAGAGAACATACAAACTTGAATCAGTCTTTTCAATATAATGACTGCTGATATACTCCAAGTAGCTAGATATACGCGATCTACCTTTTGTATGTTTATCACAACATTGTCATCTATATTATATATAATAAATTTTTGTTTTGTGATCGTACAAGCATTTTATCAGCAAGTTCTTCAAGTCCTCGCATCTTTTCCTCTCCGTATCAGCTGCTTTTTTTACGACCACCAAGTTTACACGTTGCATGAAATGGTTCATGTCACTTTTAAAATTCTCAGTGATAGTAAAAGACATTTTCATCATATTGCTTTTATGATTCCGTTATCTTCTCTTTTTTGTTTCGTTTAATATTTAATTATAACATTCATCAGTTAATAAAAAGGGCCTTTCCATCACACTTAAATTTCACTAGCTAAATTAACAGTTGTGGCTGAAAATTTTTCTCGCTTATCCATGACGCGTTGTTGACAAAAATTGCGTGTGGATAATGCTATGTCTTAAACAATAGCAAGGATGCAAATTCATGTAGCATTTTACAGAAAATAAAATATATTTGTAGTTAGTTTGTGTTGTTTTGCCTATGGAAGTGTAGGTTAAATCTTGTGGGTTCGGTAATAAGATGGATAAGATAATCCAGAAATAAATTAGGATAATTTTGTGGTATAAAGACAATCCATTTGATGTCCGGAAAATTGAAGTTGATTACGATGACTAAATTTTTATAGCAAGACAACTGCTTGATTCTATGGTCAGGTGGACGATAAAGCTAGCGAAATGCGAGTGTTATGGAACTGAAGATAATGGCATGGGAGTTGTGAATAGATTTAGATATGTATATACAACTTCCAGGTCCTCGACCATCTGGCCTGTCGTATCTAAAAATCTGATAGGCTATCAGGAATATTATTATCCAATCATGTTTCAGTGATTGAAACAATATCAGTTTTTCCGGAATGAACAAAGCAGACCAATTCATTGAACCATTTTGTTAGAGAATCGAGATACGTACCTATATAGAAGCAGCCAGCTCTTTAATGTTAAGAGAAGCTGGTTACTGATGAAACTTTTGTTTTTGATTCTTGTGAGATCCGTTGATATATTTAATAGTTCATTTTCATTTCAATTTCCGTCCAATTCGAGTCTAATTTCATTCAAGTTGGTGGTTCAATCCAGAGTTGTATCATCAACTGTACTAAACATTTTTGTTGTTATATTTTATTGGACCCGTTAATTTGTTTAAGGAAATATTATTTTTGTTTTTATTTCTTGTGGTCTACTTAATTATATTAATATAGTTTATTTGTTAACTTCCAAAGTCCATAAAATTTACTGGTTACTTAGAATTTTTTTCAATAATTATTCAATTAAATGCGTAATAAGAAATGACGCCTTCACCCCTCATAATTTATAAACCGTAGATATGGAGGAATACAGAAGGAGTACAACGGGTATGAGATAGGGTGGACAGGTGGAAAGTATGGTGGCTGCTGACTAGTGAAGGGTGGCAGAACTGGGATAGCACGTTGGCGGGGATTTTCTCTGCGGATTAACGCTGGAGGATGGTGCACCACACATTTGCAGATGTAGTTTAGTTAAACCGCGAAACGGAATAATTAACGCTAGTTTGTATTTACGTTTGTTGTATGCGCTCTATGTATTTCAAATTTGGCTCAGATAATAATAATGTACCGTCTTAAATCACTAGGACTCGGAACTCTTCAGCTCCAAGGACTTCTGGTTACGCTCGTTTCACGTGTGCAATGCATTTTCATACAATTACTTCATCATTACTCGACAAACGTGAAATATAATTGACCTTTTCAAATATTTACAAGGGTGTACTGAAACTAGAACGATGTCTCTAGAGCAAAATTTAACGTTATACTTGTATATATAATAAAGACAGCTCAGATTAATTTGTATCCGAAGCTTATAACGAAAAATAATTCTTTGCAACCCTATTTTATGAAACTCCTAAAAAATTACTTGGAAACAGAAAAGGATCGTCAGTAAACGGGACGAAATTAGATTTTGATGTTTACAATGATAATGGGCTGGATCTGAATTGTATTATGTCAAAAGTAGTCAAACAAAAACAGATGAAAAAGATGAGGACATTTTTGGAATGTAAGTATTGAATTTTATGAATCTACATATTTATCGAAGATAAATTACAAAAACCGACCATGTAAATAAATCAGATCTTATTCAACGAATACAAAACGCAATTGACAGTATTCTCGGGGCTGAAATAGATGCTGCAGCCTTTTCTATATGCAGAATAAAATATCTGCATCGAAAGCGATGGAAAGCATTCTTTAGGATACTGAACTCCGTCAAAGTAGTTTATTTTTGCTGTTTTTGTTGAGTAATTAATTGTTGATTATTGTCACAATGATAGTTATAAACAAAGCAAGACCAAGACCCAGACTTGGATAGTCCAACTTTCATGTATACCTATTTTTCCCGTATTTTCCCTTAGAACAAAGATGGCCGACTGGCGGCCCGCGGTTATGTTTTATGCGGCCCCCGAACAACTTTTCAAAAGTATTACGGTAGATATTTTTTAACAGAAATATAAAATACAAAATTTTCTACAAGAGTCCAGGCTAAGTTCAAATTGTATATAATTACGACCTGATAATAAATTTTTCAACAACTAGCAAAATAAAGGTTTAATTACTTCAAGAGAATCAGTAGGAAGTATACTTTGAGTAGGCCACGCGAGGTTAGCTACTGTCAAACTGCTGGTGCTTCATCACTGTGTTTAGTTTTAACTTACAAACCTAATTGCGTTATTTCACGATGAGTAAGAAAAGAAAAGTTTCAGAAGAAAACAGAGTGTTCCAAGACAAGTGGGAAACCGAGTATCTGTTTGTAAATAACAAGGACAATAAACCCCAGTGTTTAGTGTGTTTGCTTGTACTGTCTGTCCATAAAGAATATAACCTAAATCGGCACTACACTCAGCACCATGCAGCTAAGTACAAAGATTACACTGGACAAGCTAGGCTTACTATTGTATCTGACTTGAAAAAAAAGGTTAGTGCTCAAAACTTTGCAACTCTTAGCTTCTTATATTGTAAGTGCAGAGATAGCTAAAGCCAAAAAACCCTTCACTGATGGTGAGTTTGTAAAGAAATGCTGTATAGAAGTGGCTCAAGCTTTTGGTCAAGAAAAATTTAGTAATGAGTTGAAAAACGTCTCACTTTCAAAACAGACTGTCACTAGAAGAATTGAAGGAATAAGTAAACATGTTTCCAGTGAAATAAGTAATATTGTTTCTGAGTCTTCCTACTTTTCTCTAGCCTTGGATGAGTCCACTGATTTAACAGACACTGCTAAACTGTTAATTTTTATCAGAACAGTAGACAATAATTTCATGATAAATGAAGAATTACTGGCTCTAGAGTCACTGCATGGTCATACTAAAGGTCAAGACATTTTTGATGCACTTATGAAAGCCCTCAACAGCTGTGAAGGAACAAAAAAGTTGTCAGCAATTGTAACAGATGGGGCCAAAGCTATGGTTGGCTCTCAACTAGGCCTAGTGGGCTTGTTAAGAAAGGCTGGTATCAGTTGTCCATCATTTCACTGTATTATACATACACCAGGAAGCTCTTTGTGGGAAAATGCTGGAAATGGAAGACACAATGAAAACAGTTATGAAATGTGTCAACATGATCAAAGGAGGAAAGTTGAAAGTTGATGGCTTTTCTAACAGAACTCGAAGCAGAGTATGGAGACTTGACACTCTTCACAGAAGTACGCTGGCTAAGTAAACGGAACTTCTTAAAACGATTCTTCGCTTTAAGAAAAGAGGTAGCTGAGTTTCTCAATGCACATATAAATACGCCTATCTCCAAAGAAGTTCAAGAAAAACTACTAGATTCTAAGTTTTTATGCAATATGGCTTTCTTAACCGACATAAGTCACCACATGAATGAACTTAACTTGAAATTGCAAGGTCGAAATCAAACAGTACCTCAATTAGTTGGACACTTAGATGGATTTGTAAATAAACTTAAGGTTTTCATATCAAGCCTAGAAAAAGCTAATCTAGTACATTTCCCATCGTGCAAAGAAATTATGGAAGAAATTCCAACCAGTGATTTCAGTTTTTGCATACCGAAATTGAATATGCTTTTGGAGTCATTCAATGAACGATTTTTGGATTTTAATGAACTGCGACCACATCTCTTCTTATTCAACAATCCCATGACATGTGACATTTCCCAGCAAGATGACGACCTACAGTTGGAGCTCTGTGATTTGCAAAGTGACCCAGTTTTCCAGAAAAGACCAGAAACTGGTGTCGAATTCTGGAGTAGGCTGCCTGAGGACAAATATCCCAAACTACGTGATTTTGGTAAAAAAATTGTTTCAATGTTTGGAAGCACCTACATTTGTGAGAGCACTTTTTCCTTGATGAAATTTATAAAATCAACTCACCGTAACAGACTTACAGACAACTATCTTCAAGATTTGCTTAAAGTGGCCACCACCTCGACAAGAATTGATTTTGACAAACTTGTGAACGATTGTGCCCGCCCTCAGTGTTCTCACTAGTGGTTTTTTTCAGTAAAATTGTTGATTTTGTTCTGCTCAACTCTTGTATGATTAGTATATATTATTTCTACATTAAAGTATGTTCAATATCCGTAGCATCTTGTTTCATCAAGTTCTTGTGCGGCCCCTGCTTTTAGCGAAAGTATGGAAGTGGCCCTTTGGGCAAAAGAAGTTGACCATCCCTGCCTTAGAAAATAGATCCAAACCTATTCCAAGTACCTAAATGATTAAAAAATATAATATGGCATTTGAAGATTCCCAAAAAAAGTTTAAAACAGAACAATTGTTCAATCACCACAACACCACCACTAAGTTTGTCAAAATCCATAAAACGTAATACAAGTTATAACAGTTTGAGTGGCTTCCCACTCATTCCACACAATAAACAAGTATCGTGCCAGATATTAATGTCTTGCGAGCATCAATTGCAAGATCATGTGCATTTTCCAAAGTATTAGTGTAATTGAATAGATGAGGCTTTTACTTGATGTAGATGCATACTAAATGATGAAATAAAACAATTTAATTTGTTAAAATCTATATTATATTGAACTTAAAGTTGTGACGCGTTTCACTAACACAGTAGCTTTATCAAACGAGCGGAGGTATAATGTAACATTTTTTTAATTTATACAGCGCCTTAATACTGAATCCTACGGATATTGACAATAATACTATATAATCTATTTACATGGAAATAAAAAGGAGAAAGTGTCTAAATATGGGATTAACTAAAGTATTTAACAAATTTACCTGGAAATTCATTCACAACAATCTCACCGGAACCTTAGGTAGAAAGGTTTAATAAGGGTGAATTTTTGATATCTATTTGGTCGTTGAGAAGATTATAGGTCTGTTCTCACAAGCATCACAGACAGTCTTTGACAATCCGGATTCAGCGCAAAGACGCTAAAGTGTTCTCGGGAGAACAGACCTTATATGAATATTCGTTTTTATTTATCTCAAGAGCTACCAAGAGATTTAATTTTAGAGATTTAGGTTCTATATGCAAAATTTCAAAATTTGAATCGAAAGTGTGTTGGTTTGCTCATAAATGATTTGAGTATAGTTGTAATCTGATTTTTGGTTGTCATACGTTTGTGTTCTGAAATTCTAGTTTTAAAGTTCTACCTATATATATTTTATCACAGTTATCATCACCACATTTTTATTTCTGATTTGTTTAATTTTGAAAATTTAGATTTGTTGTTTTTAATGAGTTTGGATACACTTTAATCGGTTTTGAAGCAAATATTCAAGTCTAAAGTTTCTAAAAATGATTTGATTTTTAAGGATTGTATTCCAATGTATGTTAAGCTTTTGGATTGATTATTTTTGTTCTTATCAGAAAGAAATACTTGTTCTATAGTATGTTCTTGTTACAATGTATGCCTGGTCATTATTCTAATGCAAGAATTCAATTGTTTTTGTAGCAAAATCCGTCAAGATAATAATATTTTACATCAATGCAATAAGGATAATTTACTTACATTGAACCAATCACCTAGAGTACATAAGTTAATCTTTGTCAAATGAGAAAAAATAATGTCACGGCTTATAGATTAATATTCTAAAGGTTATAAGTTAATAATCGAAAATCATAACTATGCCTATAGACATTATTGTCCCCTTAGCATTAGTAAAATAGCCCAAACTTATTAGATAATACAACAAATCATAACTTGATGATCGATAGAATACCACTGTGATTTAATGATAATCCTGAAAATATCCTAAAACACGTAAAATTGATTGTTTTTTAAAATTTTGCAATTGAGTACACTAACCTGATTTCATATGGTGATAAAATAAAATAAAAAATCTACACGAACGGCAGCCAAATAACCTAGGCATGCCAAAAAGAAAATTTCACCTCTTTCTGCTATTTATTCTGGAATCCTTGTGTTTGGTTCGAAAACACTTCAAAATTACCTGATCTGGTTAAAAATTCCATCACCCTCAATGCCAAAAAATAATTCAATCATCTACCTTTAAAAAGTTCCGGGGATTGACAAAGGCATTCTACTTTATTATTCAGTTGCAGAATTCTACAATCAATATTATGGTGTACGATATTATAATATTTTATTATAATATAGTAAGTTTTTTTTGTATTGTTAGTGAAGTATAGCCAGTATTCTTGTCTTATTTTTATACTTTTTTTTAGACAATTCGCATCAACCCAATTGGTTATTAGCGATGGCTAATTTATTGTTCAAAAATATTGTTACAAGAACTTAGATTTTTGTATAGGTACATGTTAATTGCTTTAAGGTATGCACACAAATTACCAGTATCACATTGATCTCCTAAGATCGATCTTAAGTTGGATTTGATTGACCACTGCGATCTCTCGTGTTGGAATGAAGGACACTCCACCAGGAAATGTTTTACCGACATTTCTGTTCGACACGTTTCGCACACAGGTTGATTTGTTTTTGTTATGAGGTATGAGTGGGTAACGAACGTATGCCCGATTCTTAACCTGGATAGAATCACTTGTTGTCGACGATTCGTGGGGGTAGTCTTCCAGTTATTCACGAACGTTTTAACTTCGGAGAGTTTTGATGTTGAAGTGTTCCATTTCAATTGCCAGTCAAAGGTAATTATAATTTTATAATATTTTTTGAGATCTATTAGAGGGGTCCTATTGTCAATCTCTGAAATTGGAGCAGATGTAGCAGTCTTGGCTAATTCGTCAGCTTTTTCGTTTAGTGTGATATTAACATGTGATGGGATCCACATAAATTTTATGGATAATTTGGAGATTTTAGCTGTATAAAGTTCATTTTTTATGTGTGTAACGATAGGGTGTGATTGTTGGTATTGTTGTATGGCTCTGGTGGAGCTTAAAGAATCGGTCAATATTAGTACTTTATTTATTTTTGCCTTATTTGTATACTCCAGTGCTTTCCAAATAGCAAACAATTCTCCGGAGAAGACTGAATTCGTTGGTGCTAATGTGAACGACCGTTGCAAATTCTTGAGAACCATGGCTGCCCCCACACCGTCATCTGTTTTGGAGCCATCGGTATATATATATATATATATATATATATATGTGTGTGTGTAATTTTGATAATCCGCAATTCTACTCTGAAACATGTTTCTAATAGTTGCAAGATTCATTGTCGGTTTGCTGAATTCAGTTAAGTTACAGTCACAGTAAGGGATGGTACAATTCCAAGGAGGCAAGGATTGATTATGGGGGTGTTTGTATGTAAGAGGTGGAGGGATTTTTATACTTTGCTTTGAATTTTTAGCGTTATATTTTATCTATTGTTAAATTATGTCGTTGTATCCATAAAATTGTAAAATTTTTCATGACAATAGCTTATCTTTCTCTGAATATTTAAATTTTGTAGTACTATAACTGTACATAGAAAAATGATGTTTTTTTGTTATTATTGTGAACTGCGCTCTCTAGCGAAGTAGAATACTTGAAATTAATTTCCAGCAGCCTGCGAGTTTGTAGATGCAGATGCAGTTTTCATAATAAGAATTCTTCTGCAACTAAATACTTAAAATGAATCTTAAATGAAACATCCATAATTCTGAATAACGCTTTCAAACCATCATACAATAAAAACGATACTTCTCTGTTAATATAAATGATACAGAAAAAAGGAATGGCAAGAAGGCTATAAAAAATTATATAACAAAGCTGTAGTTTTCAATCATAAAAATTGGAAACGTTCAAAATTATTGTTGTACAATAAAAAATTTTACTGAAAATTTTTATTGTTGAATAGAACACAATAATAGGAAATAACTTATTTTCACAATGCGTTTTTGGATTTATGGAACGAGATACGTTTTGCATAAATCCAATTAAATCCGTTTAATACTAACTACAGTACTACAACAAATGATTAATCTGAAAATATCATACTTGTTACAATCTGTATCTGTATCTGTAAAGTAGGGATGCTGAGTGTAGACTCACAGCACTTAGGCCACATGTGACCCATTGTACATCCTCTCGAGGAGTTGTCCTCCCAGGTCATCGTCTCATCGTCCATACTGTCCTTCCCAGAAAGGTGGACAGGTCACTAGGAGACATCTCCTTTATATCGGCAGGTGTAGGCCAAGACTCACCGAACACACACTCTCTTATTGACGAAAACTCCGGACACTCGCATAAGACATGCCTGACAGTTTCATCTTCCTGTACACACATCCTGCATAGAGGTGTGTCCACTAGCCCCATAGTATGGAGGTGTTTCCTAAGTTGACAGTGGCTAGTCAGAAATCCTACTGTTAAACGTAGGTCATCGTCAAATATTTCTTCGACGCCAGCTTCCCAGGGTCGCCCAGGGTGATCCTGACAAGACTGCATCATTTGATTCCATCCCATCTCTCAAGGGATTGAGCATGGGTGTAACGTTTGGCTAGTTCCGCAATTGTCGAAGTCGTTAGGCCGTAGGTGTCACTGGGTCTTGAAATTTTTAGTCCAGCCGCTTTCCTGGCTAAAGAATCGGCAATGTGATTACCTTTACTTCGTCGTGCCCTTTAACCCACCTAGGATAATATTGTTATCTGCCGAGGCGTTAGCTAAATCTTGGTGGCACTCTAGTACTAGCCCCGATATAACACGTTGTCTGCTCAAGGCTAATAGGACTTGTCTACTGTCAGAGCAGCAGCTTGTTATGTTTTTGCCAGAAATTCCTTTTCTGGTTAGTTCTTTTGTGGCAATTGAGATACCAGTCAGTTCTGTTTGAACCACGCTGGTATTGCTTCCCATTCCCCGCTTAATCCTTATGCTAGTGCTCGGGAGTAAACTCCGCATCCTGAGCCTTCTTTTGTTTTTCAGCCATCTGTATATATGATTATTGCATTTGCAGCATCTCACTCTGTGTTCTATTTTATTTATATTTTGTAGGGTTTATTAAACAGAAACCTGGGTTCAATTGCATCATTAGATGCCTGCAGCAGAGGTAGCGATGTAAGCGCTTTTTGCCATAGGCTTAGCCTCAATTGACCCACTCCTACTTCGGGGTTTACACCAGAGGTGCGCAATCGTACCATGGCCATTACTTGTTACAAAAGAAGCTACAAAATAATTTTACCAAAGAAAAAACTTACTCAGGCCAAATGGCTATGCTTTGATCTATTTGATGAATATGAAACATGTACTTGTTAGCTAGAAAATAGCAAAAGTGATAATATTAATGAAACCATAACCATAAATCTCCATCAGAAGTAAAAAACAAAAAAGCTTTAGTGGAAAGAGGATTTGACCAAAGCGGGGAAGTATTAACTTTACTCTGCTGTATGGTTGTTGGTAAGAGATCAAGAAACCCTGTATGCAAATAATTTAGTCAGGTGTGGATACGAAAAGGATCCATCAAACCCAACACAAATCGCCTTAAAAATTGTAAATAGTTTAAGTATGGTACCAAAACGACGAAGTTTACAACGAAGTGTAATATCTTTTCTTTATAAAAATATCTAAACAGGAACTCTTTCAAAAGCAGCTCTTTCGACATGATGTAGGCTAATTGTGAAGCCATAAGGCTTTAAACAACTTCTCTCATAGTGATATACCTTAGAAGTATAAGGGTTCATCGAAGAAGAAGAAGAAGAAGCCCCTGTCATGTTTCACTAAAAACTAATTAAGTAAGCAAATTCTGAAGAGAAGTAATATAATAACATACGTGAATCAGAAGACTGAAGAGACTTGAACAAAAATAAAATCTCGAACCTTGTTATGACTTTATGAATCGGTTGTATACTTAACAAAGTATTTTATGAAAAATATCCAAGTTGAGAATTTCAAGAGAAGAGCACTTTGTGAATTATCATTGATTTATTTTAGAAATTACTGAAGTAATTCCAATATTGTTTTCTGGCATCCAGAAAGATTCATTTATAAATGAGTAAAATTAGTAATAAAAAGCAAATAAATCTAATGAATCTGATAGCTTCGGCAACCGATTGTGACACAAATTATAGAGGTCAAAAGAAATAATTACTTTAGAAATATATCAAAGAGAATTTCCAAAGTGATTCCACAATCGATGTCTGCTATAATTGCTTTCCATTTTTGTTGACTCCTCCAATTGTTAAATATTAAAGATAAATTTAATTTCGTTCCAGAAATAGACAATGGGGAAAAATACACAACTTTCTCGTACTTCGTTTTAATATGAATTAAAAATTACCGTCAAGTAAAATAAAGGTATTATGAAACGCATTCAGAAAAATGCAAAATGCCCAGTTTCTTAACGCGAATATCTTGTCAACCGCGATAAGAGATCAAGGCGACACCCCGTTAAGTCTCCTTTCACTTGTGGCATTTCCATTTCATCAGTACTCGAATGTCTGTGAACGAATTTCTCACATCTCATTTTTTTCTGCGCTTTTCTCCAACAGATTCATTTACGCTCTTAAATCAATCATACTGCTCATGAAGAATCTTCACCATCACTGAATTTGATGAAAATGATTTCTCAGCCAATAGAAATTAAACTGATGCTGCTTCAAGATCAGGCTATCCATATATTGGAGACTACTCACACGATTTATATAAAAATAATTGGCATTGATGGAGAAGAAGAGAAAATGTTAGATATCTACATTTTATTAAATGAGACAACCATTATTCACACGTCTTTCATACCTGAAAGGTCCTGCCAACAGTATACAAAGTGAGACTTGCGGCTGCTGTCGACTGGAATAATTGTAGCAATAGTACTGTAGAAAGCGACCAGTAGAATTCTGTAATGTGTAGTCCCAGTACATATTTTTATTCTTTTAATCAACTTTAAGGCCGAAAATAAGGACAACTTACAGATGAGACGTTCTTAGCCTCCTCGTTCACTAGTTATAACAGTTTTTATATGGAGTTACATAAAAATTAGGTGTCCTCTCATCCCCTAATAACGAAAGATCATAGAGTTCGCAATGCATTCAATTATCTCCCTGTAGCAACAAACGAAGGTGAGACTTGTACTTTCACGCTACAAATGACAAAGTTCTTAGTAAAAACGTCATATTTCAAGCGGAAATATCATTACCTAATACCAATTCTCAAAACCGATTGAACTGATTCATTCATGCAAACTCTTGGATTGGGCTCAACAGCCCAGGCACTTGAACTGAATCTTTGTACCATTACCCATGTTATCTACCTACTTCCAGTCCAGAAGCTTCGTGCCTTCTATATAGGCCACCAGTTTATCTGGAGGAATCCTCAGTAGTTGTGATGGTTGTGTTATTTCCACTCCAAAGTGCTTCCGCCTGAGTACTTGTAAGTTCTCACAGAAGATCGAAGTATTAATAGAAGGTTGTATGTATGTATGTATGTATGTGTGTTTTTTGGGGTGACATTTACTTAGACCTAAAAGATCTATTGTGCCCCCTTACTTCTACTCAGTTTCTGAGGAGAGTCTCAGAAACTAGTAGTTCCTTTAGTCCTGTTTCCCGGAGGAATTTGAGGATGTCTGCAGGCTTCTACTTGTTCCTCTTCTATCCAGTAATCTCCCAGGTGCTGTGCTCTGGGATTCTGAAGTGCTGTGCAGTTGGAAAGTATGTGGATGGAGGTTTCTTCTTCCATTCCACAAAATCTGCATTCTTCTTCCTCCACTATTTTGAGCTTTTTCAGGTGTCCATTCAGGCGACAATGTCCCGTTAAGATCCCTGTTGAAACTCTTAGCGCAGTTTTACTTTGATTTATGCATTCTTTTGATTTCAACAGGTTGTAGTCACCCAGAAGAGTCTTTGATTGTATAAGACCTACTAGATCTTCCCATTGGTCAGATCTTTTCTTTTTCTTGGCTTTACTTATTTTTTCCAATATTACATTGGGGCTGATTCCGCAAAAGGGTTCAGGCCCCCAGAAAGGTATTTCAGTCCCCCTCTTTGCTAGTTCATCTGCTATTTCATTTCCTTCTATTCCAGTGTGTCCTGGAATCCATAGTAAGGTGACTATGTTGTTCTCGCCTAGTTCATTGAGTTTGTCTAGGCAATCCCACACCATTTTGGAACTGATTACACAAGAGCTCAGTGCCTTAATGGCTGCTTGACTATCCGACATTATGATAATCCTTTGTCTTCTGTATCCTTTATCAATATTGAACTGGGCGCACTTTCTTATGGCGTGGATTTCCGCTTGAAAGATACTTGGGGTTTTTCCCAAGCTTTCAGAGTGTTTGGTTCCTGGCCCGAACACTCATATCCCAGTTCCTTCTATTGCTTTTGAGCCGTCTGTGTACCAGTGAATGGCATTCTTTCCAAGTCTGGTAATGGTATTTGGATCCCATTCCTTCTTGTTGCTCATTTCCGTAACGAATTTCTTTGAAAAGTTATACTTTTTCATCATACCGTCTTGTGGCATGTCCCAGGTTGTCTGATTTCTAAGAAGTGAGGAGGTGGTTTTTTTTTAATGATTCCCTCTCTACTTAGTCTGTATCTTGTTCTCTCCGCAACACTTTCCACCACCATATGTAAAGGGGTGAGGTTGAGAATCACTTCCATGGCTGCCATTGGGCATGTTCTCATTGCTCCTGTAATGCATATTCAGGCTAGTCTTTGAATTTTGGAGAGGTTTTCTCTCGTCGTCAATAGGCTAGTTCTACTACACCAGGCAATGGCTCCATAAGCGATGATTGGTCTCACTAGGGCAGTGTACATCCAGCTTAGGATTTTTGGGTTACAGCCCCAGTTTGCTCCTGCCAGATTTCTGCACACCATTATAGCCATTTTTGCCTTGTATGTAATCTCCTTTTCGTGTTTGTTCCACAGGAGTTTACTGTCTAGAGTTAAACCTAGATACTTGACTTCTTGTCTCTATTCAATCTCGTTCCCATCAAGTTTTATGGTTTTGAGGTTGAGTTTTCTTTTCTTAGTGAAGGCTATCAGGATGGTTTTAGTGGGGTTGATGCTAAAGTCCCACTTGCCTACACCAGCTATTTGTATAGTTCAGATCCTTTTGTACAATATCGCAAAGGGTGTTTTCGAATTTCCCCCTGGCTGTTATGACAATATCGTCGGCATATCATTGGCAGGATATTCCGAGATCCGTCAAACCACACAGGAGTTCGTCAACCGTCAGACTCCACATTAATGGGGATGCTACTCCTCCCTGTGGGCATTCTCTGGTAGTGCAGATGGAGACAATGTCTTTGCTCGTCCTCGTCTCTGCTATTCTTGTGGTGAGCAGTTCCGACATCCATTCGGATGTTGTGCTGTCTACACCTCTTCTGTTCAATGCTCTTCTGACTGCCTCATGTGGAGTATTGGCAAAAGCTCCTTCTATGTCCAAAAATGCACATACTACAGTTTCTTGGTTGTCTAGAGCACCTCGGATATCCTCCGTCAGTTGTACCAGTCAAGTCTTCGTAGATCTGCCTGCCCGGTAAGCATGCTGACATGGGTGGAGAGGTAGTCTCTCTAGGATTTCCGTTCTAATATGGTTATCAATAGCCTTTTCCATCGTTTTGAGTACAAACGATGCTAGATTAATTGGTCTAAAGGATTTGGGGTTTGTTGTGTCCCTTTTTCCAGTTTTTGGAATGAAGGTTACTATTGCCCTTCTCCATGCTTCAAGTTTATAACCCAGTTCTAAGCTGCTTCGACTAATTCTAATCAGATGCGGTAGAATTTCGTCTTGTCCTTTCTGGAGCAATAGCAGGTTACGTGTTTAATGAGATGTTTCTGGATATCTACCTGCGTTTACAAAATTCTTTGATTAGAAATAATTTCAGCTTTCAACACAAATTTCGTATTATACATTTTTACTGAACAACTTTTCGGTAATTCCCAGTATACTTCGTAAATTGACTCAAAAAGTCATTACAAACAATTTTCTTTTTAATTTAGCCATTAAAGTTTGCAAGATAAAGTGACTGTAAATATGTTTTAGGAATATAGGAAATTTTCGTCTAAAATATTCTTTTAAGTTGATATGAACTATAATAGGTATAGGATAGTGATTTTTTATTCAGAAGCCAACTTTCAACCAAATGTCAAACGTCAAAATATTTCCTTTCGTTCATATTTAATATGTGACGCGTTTCGCTATAGCACAGTATCGAAAGAATTTGAAAGTGGCATCCTTTAATAGCTGGCTTGTACACTAAAGGCCAAAATTGTTTCACACACTATTCCAAGTTAATGAAATTTTCATATCCAAAAAACATACAAAAAGTATTATGAAAACATTAAATTCTATTCTCATGCATACGATTGGAAATGTATATTTACATTGTTTTCTACCTCGAAAGAGGATTTTTTCTTTGATATACTATGTGACGAAATTATTTATATGTGGCAGTATCAATGAAGGAGCTGTAAACAGCGTTAGCCAATAATTAATCTTGCCACCGCAAATTCCAAAAAATAAAATTCTCACTAGCCTAGTTGAACCATTAATAAATTAATGGTATAAAAACTTTTTAAGAACGAGCTTCTATTAAATTGCCCTAAAAAGAAGAAAATAAACTAAATTAAATCAAACAAATCAATTTTTTTTTGTCGAATGGGTCCTAACCTGTACCCAGACAGTGTTGGACTCATCCCCACGGGAATGCCTACCAACCAAACCCACCTCAAACTCGCCGCTTCTCCCGCCTTGGAATCACTCACCGAATACTAGTATTCGGTGGAATCACTATCCTAGCATACTTCAAGACGAGCGGTGGTCCCTTACACACACCGTCACATTCTCCCTTCTATCACTCCTACCTCTCAAATGCCATATCAAGTCCTTCTATTTCCCTAATCATGCTCTCTACTGCGCCACTTATCTTCATTCATTCCTTCTGGCCCGTAACATAATCTCCACCATATTTTCCCAATACACCGCCTCTCCCAGTTTATTTTCCAGCTTCTTCAGAACTTCCTCGTTCTTCCAGCATCTAAACACATGTGACATCCTCCACTTCATATCTCTCGCATACTCCAGTTTCTCTTTTCCCAATCTTGCACTCTCGACCCATGCCCTGTGAGCACCTGCGTCAAGAAGTAGTTCACCTCTCCAAATTTCCGGTCCACCCAATTTCTCCTGCTCCCAATCGCTCCTTTTAGCGCGCCCTTATACTCATCCCACCTTTTCTCCATTTCCTCATCCATCCATTCCTGTACTTCATCTCTGGTCGCAAGTCTCCAGCGTTTCTGTCTGGCTCTAGCCATCAAATCCAATGAATAGGACCTTGACAACACCGCTGCTAACAGTCCACCGGCCACTGTCCTGTCCAATCAATTTAGAACATTTCATTAAATAATATAAAAGCTTCAAGAATTAGACCTTCTAACACTTTAACCCTCCACAATATTTTCGATTTAATGTGACGTTGTATCAGTTTTCGTGTTATCCTCAGCAAGCCCGTTCATATTGTGATATAACTAGTCCACCATATTGGGAATATAATAACGTCACATGGGTAAGCATGCATTGTCACCCTAAATAAGCTTGAATACGAAATTTCAGCTTAATCAGTTTAAAATTCAGCTGCAAGATTCCAGCCGGACAAACATACATTACAGGTTAAATAAAAGCATGTAATATAAATGCTTATATATACCTTCTTAGGATGAAATTGGTGAACTAAATACGTAGTCATCATTTTTATCTTCCGCATCAGCAAAATTTCTATTTATAAATAAGAATAAAAAAGTTTAACTTTTTTGGGAAATAAATATATATTCGTATTAAATTGTACTCTGTATGCCTCAATATCTCTACAATTATCTTTTTAATATCAACATAATTATTGCTCAGCTTTATTAAAATAGGGTCCATACGGATTACCATTTCCATTTTGTTTTATTTACTGGCTCTTTCACCCCTTTTTGTCGTGCCCAAATTAACACAATATGGATAATAATAGAAAGTTTAAGTAAACATACGAGGAATTTAAATACAGATGTGTTTTCTTAATATGTGTTTGAAACGAGTTTGCCGGATTTAATCAATGTAGCTGGAAGGAACTTCTAATTCCTAAAGATTGCAGTTTTCCAGAACTGTATTTCAAAAATATAGAACGCAACTATACTACTTGATGGGTGTGTATTTAAAGAGCTGAAATTAGTATTATTAAATATTTTTAGACCAAAAAGGTTAAAATTTTAGACAACGGATCGTACATAATTCTAACAGCAAAGTTGTAATACTAACTATATAGAAACTAGAAACATTCCTTCGGGATTTACTAATATAGTTTTCAATATATTGACTCCTTCTTGAAGGATTATCACAGATTTCAAAATTCAAAGAAGAAATTTCAACAAAACTCTTAATTCAATTTAATTTCCCAGTCTGGCTACAGCCCTGCATAGCTTTTAACGATTTATATAATTCCAGTCTCCGTGCCGAACCGTGAAGCTGCATTTACATTTTATTGCAGATTTACCACCGACGAAACGCCCGAAACTTAATTTATCTTAAACTTATTTTAATAAACAACGCGGGTTCACGAAAATTAACATTAAATGGGACAGGAAAATTTAAATTAAAAAAATACTACTGAACGTTTGGACAACACGAAAATGACAAATAATAACCAATAATTTCAGTCTTCAAAGGCTTGCTTGCCTAAGTATTATGGGAGCCATAAAAACCCCTCCCATAAGTCTTGCTGACTACAGACTACTGCAAAGTCAAACGCATGGTGCTGTTATTGAAAGCGTAATGAGGCAACCCATCGACGCAACGACCACGAACCAAATAACTATATCAGGTAGGAAAGACTGGAAGAAACGTGTACCCATACTGAGCTAAGGCAACCTGGTATACGGACGGCTTCATGACAGAAGTTGGTGTAAGAGCCGAAATTGTGGGGCTAAAACAAGGAATAGCTATTCCAATAAGCCTATCTAAGGTCACAACTTTCCAAGCGAAAGCAACGGAGATTCACCACTGCGTAAAAGAAATTAAAAGGCATAATATATACCGTGTGTAGCCAAAACACCGAAAAACTATATGTCGGATACCACAATATGCAAAGAATACAAGTAGGAGAATGCGCGTTTAATGATGACATCGTCATAATGGCAAACACAAGAAAAAATCTACAAAAGAATATTAACATATGGAACGATTTGCTGAGGAGGCATGGAATGATGATCAACGTGAAAAACTCAAAGGTGATGGCAATTACAGAAGATCATCAGGAACTATACATATGCTTAAATAATTCGGATTTCGGAGATAGAACAACTAAATGATTTCCAATATCTAGGGGTTATAATCGAAAATACTGGCAGACAGGAATTGGAAATCAATACACGAATTGACAAAGCCATTAAATGTTATTATGCAATGAATAACAAATTTATCAACAGAAAGGAAATATCTAGGACAAAATAAATGAAAGTGTACCACTCCATATACAGACCAATACTCAGATACGGATGCGGGACATGGGTCATAAACGACAGACAGAAGAGTAAGATACAGGCGACGGAGATGAAATACCTAAAACGAGTGAAAGGGATAACCAGGATGGATCGTATTAGAAACCAGACAGTAAGAGATGATCTAAAAGTAGAACCGGTATTGGATTTTATAAAAAGAGGCAACTGAGCTGGTGGGGGCACTTGCAAAGAACGAAGAAGAACAGAGTAGTGAAACAAGTATGGCAGGCAATACCAGAAAACAAACGAAAAAGAGGGAGACCAAAAATTACCTGGGACAAAACAATTGCAAAAATCTTTAAAGAGAGAAATCTTACGTGGAATAATGCAAAAGAAAAAGCAAAAAACAAGAAGGAATGGTGGAAATTCGTACATGGGTAAAAATAGAAAATACCTCCCAACACCTGGTAGTATGGTAGAAGGGATTTTGATTATATATATAACCAGGGACGTATATAAGGGGGGGTTTTTGAGGTTCAAACCCTCCCCATAGAAAATACAATGAAGGTACAATAATTTTTTATTAGCATACTGCCGCAATATGAGTATTCATCGGGATGTGGCAATAGAAATAGATTCCTCAACAATTGTGAATAATTTAGCTGAAGAGGTTAAATTTACTTTTGTGAGATTGATTTTCTGTTTTAATAGAAGCTTCAATTTTCAATCATCTATCACTTTTTAAAATAGGTGCTTCCAAATCAATATACAGGTAACATCTCGGCTGGTATGGGAATGCGGCGAAGAACTTATACGACTGGCGACTCGGAACAGTGTAACACTGGATGGGTCCCAGGTCACAAAGGAATCGCTGGCAATGAAAAAGCTGACGAACTTGCAAGAGCAGGATCGTCAACACTGATGAACGGACCCGAACCATCTGTGGGCATCCCCAGATGCTCCACTAGGTCATGGTTAAAAGGGTGGGTATAAGAACAATCCATAAAACTCTGGAAGAATACGCCCAGGCAAACACATGGGAAGAAATTTATAAAAGAACTATCAAAAAAAGTAGCTAAAGAACTGCTCTCAATGAGCAGGAACAAACTACGCACCATAACGGGGCTTCTCACGGGAGACTTTCCCACAAAGGAGCACCTGAACAAAATAGGGCTGTATAACGGAGACCTCACATGCAGGAGATGCAAAAAGGACACTGAAACAGCTCTGCACATATTATGCAACTGTGAGACGCTGGACCACAGGAGGCAAAAACTAAATGGAAGACCCCAAATGACTCCAGAAGACTTCTACAACCAACCAGTAAAGAACATGTATGAGCTAATTCAGGGAACGGATTGGCTGAATAGGCTGTAGTCAGAATGTTAGGAGAATAGACAATAAGCCCAAGAGGCTGAGGTGATGCAGATGAAAGGGACGGCTCCTTTAAAAAATATATATACATGGTTATAACCATTTCAGCAGAAGGGGACAAAACGATGTTTAAAAATACTTTTAGATGTAGCCAAGTCAAACAAATAATTAAAAAAAAAACTTAACAATATTTCTTGAACTTGAAAAATTGCTTCAGGTCGTGGCACTCAATTTTTTTTGCCTTAGGCGGCGCCTTCAATAAAGCTTTCCCCTTCTAAACCTATCAGATGAAAAAAACAAAACCCTCCCCATGTAAAAGCTATAGCTACGTGACTGTATATAACGTTCAGTTGCCATCTTGACCGACAGCCAAGCTTCACTGAAGGCACTTGATTTCATAGAGGTCAATTCTAAGCTAGTATGGGATTACAAAGGCGCCTTAAGTGCACTTTGAGACCATTGTGAGGTCATGGTAGCCTGGGAACCATTGTACGAGGATCATAAGGTGGTTGAAACGGCCAGAAAAGACTCAACAATGCAATTCATTGAATCGGAAGCCTTCTGCGGCGTCGCAAAGCCGACAATAAATACCGCCACAAGGAAATGGGAAGCACAGAACTGTCTAGAATGGTGGGTAATCCCACCCGAACAGAGACAGGTGGAACAGTTCATTAGAGCACGTTCGCCACGGTAAACCTAATGAGCAAAAAAGGGAAAACTGTCAAGGCCGTAGTAAGTATGTTAACAGGGCACTGTAAGGCATTAAGTAAGCCATGTGCAGGTTCTGTCACCTGAAAGAGGAAACTTCAGAGCACATGCCTATGCCTATGCCTATGCGACTGCCTGGCTAATGTACGGTTTCTTGTACTAGGCGATAAGAAGCCACTGGCAAGAAATTACATAAAATATTCGTCGGACTGAAGAATCTCATCAAATCTAATCTAGTCTACAATATAACTGTGACAATAAATTTCGGGATTTTGTTGAGTCTATCACAGTTGAACCGCTCTGAACATTCTATAGGTACATACATCGAATATTTCGTTTAGTTGTGTTTAGTCCAAATTATGTTTATATATAATGTCATGTTTGACTAAAATCACCGTACGCCACCGAAACCTATAAAATGGTATAGTCTGTATGGTCGCAGTTGAAGAATAACAAAAAACTTTTTCTGCTGTTCTCAAAATTACTTTATTATTTTCTCTGGGAGAAAAAATTAAAGATATTGTTATTTTCGAAATCTCGATGTTTGAAACCCATTAAAATAGTACATTACCGAATATATAAAATGTTTGAAAGTTTTTTATTTAGACTGACATGAATATATAATTAATGAATAAATAGATGCCGAAACAAACCATCCTTTCAACAAGAATACGCTAGAGACTGTCTCTTTTCAATCGATAGAACACTAAACAAGAAAATTTCAGCTCGTCTCGTCTCATCAGGAAGCAAACTAATAGACTTGCCGCGTCGTTTGGTTTTAAGATGGTGTCATCTGTATTTCACAACTTATGAATAGCTGCCAACTCGTCCTTAAACGCTATTCAAAGACAAAAAGGATCAGTGTCACGGTAACCGAGAAACTGGCCCCAATGAAGACGTTGAATCTATTCACACACTCACCTTTCAGTTAAAATTAGGTCATTCCGACAAATAGAACAAATCTTAACAATTTGACATCATTAATTTATGTGAACAGCAATATCATTCTAAAGATTATATTGTTAACTCCTGCTACATAGTTTTGATAATTTCTCTTTTCCTTTTATTTGTTAGCGCATTTACAGCTTGATACCATTAAGAAAGAATCTAGACTAGACTGCGCGAACAATATTACGGAACGGAACAATATTACAATCGGAAGAGTTTCTTGCCATAGAACAATAAGTACGCGCAGCTTTGGTGCGCAGTGACAGTCTGTCGAAAATAGGATCACATTTCGACGTTGCCGAGATCACGCCTAGATTGTTGTTTGTGTTCATGTCGTTAGAAAGTGTTTTAGGATCACAAATTTGAAGTGTCATTTAAATTTCTGTCTGACATAGATCAAAAGAGCCGACGGAGGGAGACCCTTCCGATTGCTATAGTGTTCCGTGACGCTAGTATCGCTCGCGCATCGTTCTTGATAGTAAGTCTCATTAATCTGACTCATAGTAAGTCATAATTCAAGAGGAACTACCAGTAAGCCAATATTCACGAGAAAGTCAACCATATCAAAGGCGCGAATTTCCTTTAACGCGCAATCGAGACCGGCTGGATGTTGGATCACTCCGCATCTGTCCTAAACAAAAAAATACACCAACAACAAGAAGCGAAACTTCGCATAAAACTTCCGTGTCTACAGACGCCATGTTTTTAATTAGTTGTCTTATGTCATACGATCACATGTGGACCTCTTTCTTATGGTCTTTACAGACCCAAATTTGATTAAAGTTTGCTTGTAGGTTGAAATTATTTTTTTCTATGATCTATTTCACGTGTAAATTTTAAACGAAAGTGGAAAGTAACTACTGATGAAAAATATGATAAAACAAAACTTTATGCTAAAATACTTTTCCTCAGTGTGATTCGAGTACAGCTGTAATCATTTATTATAATTCTCAGTGTATTCCAAAGTTAGCTGTCACCTTCTAGGTTGTTTATTTTTGTCCCTTCAACATCAAAGGATTTTCTCCGGGAGTCACTTCTTGTTATTGTTGTGTATTCTTTGGTCTTTAGAGTCATGATTCGCGTGACGTGATTTTTAAACGCATAAGGACAAAGCCAGTCTAGTGCGAACGCGATACAGAAAAACAGGGGCAATTGAAAATGCTCCCGTCCCTCACTAACTAAATCAACTTCACCGTACATAGGCAAACAAAAAGCGATATTTTCATTTCGCTTTAATTAGCGATTGTACAATAGATACAATTTAAAACGACCTTCTCATTAACATGTACCAGTTTAGTTGAAAAATTAAAATGGTATCACATGAATAATATAAAGATGCGTTTATGCTGGAGCTTTAATAAAAGATAAGCATGTCTCTAAGCGCTGTTGCAATATAAACACCGGCATACAAAACGAATGAACACTTTTTTAGCTTAGTAAATGTTACCCTCGTATCGTTTATTGAAGCGCCTAATTCAGTATTTTGAACAACGAGGATGTCCAACACATATAATTATACTCGTTCACCTGAGCTGAACAGAGAAATGCTGCAGAATTAAAAAGAAAAGTGGATATCGGTTGTATAAAGTACGTAAAACCCATAAAATTTTGAATATTGACAATTTTCATCCAATAGAAGCAGAGACGATTGCCGCTATAGCCTGCATTGATGAAAACATCAGAAAAGGATATACCGGACAAAAAATTAAAATATTCACTGACAGTCAGGCTGTGCTTGAAGCTATCAGCATTTCCACAACGAGGTCTAAACTGGTAATAAACTGTAAAGAATCCTTAAACATGCTGGCAAGAGATAACAAAGTGTCTCTTATATTGTTGCCGGCACATGAGGGGATTGTAGGGAATGAAATGGTAGACCAGTTAGCTAAAGAAGGTTCTGAAGAAGCCTTCACGGGTCCGGAACCGTTTTGTGGAATCAGAAAGGATTACATAAGAAGGGAAGTCGGGAACTGGCTAGTTAAGGAACACCAACTCAAATGGAGGCTGACACAAGGACACCTCCAAACTAAGAGTTTACTGAATAAGGTAGATAAGTGAGGCTGCTGAAACTGGGTAAGAGAAATTTGAAGACAGTTACCTACCTGGTGACTGTACATTCTACCCTGAGGAAGTATCTGCATAGGATGGGCAAAGTTAGTGAGCCTATGTGCAGAAAATGTGAACTTTACGATAAAACACCTACTCACATACTCTGCTTCTGTGAGAACTTACAAGGACTCAGACGGAAGCTACTCCTGAAATCTATCTATTAACAGCGGACAGAATTGATGATAACTGTGCTTGGTAGCAGATATGTGTCAAGTTTTGTGTGGCTGAATTTCAAAAGAACTTCCAGCAAGAAAGAAGGTAAAGGACATGTGAATTCTACAAAGGAGTTTGACCTAGAAAATATCCGGGTCTGAGTGAGTGAGAATGTTTGAGCGCCATTTTCAAGATTTTTTAGTGCTTATTATCATCAAAATTGAAAAAAATACACTAGCTACCGACTAAGCTAAAACTGGAAGCAACTCTTCGATATTATGGGGACTCTTTTAAGAGCTTGAAATATTTATTTAGGGCCCACAAATCATCGATAAGTAAATTCATTTGTATCTATTATATTCACACGTGGTCTGGGGAAAAACCCACGGAAGGTAAACTAACACTAAGGTACTTCATCATCCATATATTATACTGAATTTTCATCGCGCCAAACTGTTTCATCCGCGGGAACAAACGCGAAAAAGTTTTACAAGATAGAGTAAAGTGTTAAAGTTGTAGTACTGTTAGTGTAAGAGTTTCAAGTATCGAACGGTTCCAGAATTCACAACTTTGCTATTGCAGAGACAATAAAATTCTTCTGGCTGCTGCTGAATTTCGATATGTCAATCTTCTCTGGTAGGATCCCACAAAACCGAGTAGTTCGATAAAATTCCAGAAACTCCATTATGTCTGTTTCAATCATACTTAAATATTGGCCGCGATGATAAATCCAGCCCTCCTCTTGATCTGCAGATGATCGACAACAAGAAACAAAAATCAAACAAGTTTGAACTTCTCACGTACCATCACGAATCTAATAATTGCCACGGCTAGTAAATCGCGAAAGCGTGGATCTTTTATGGATGTTTTTTATTATTTGTTCTAGTTTACTTGAATACATCCCAGTATTTTCGCCACAAACCCCCGTTTGCTTTTTTCAAAGCTTTTAGGCCACTTTGTGAAGTCTTTTCAGTAAAGTGGTGATGTTGACGTGTACCTCTTTCGTTGCTTTATCGGCGGTTTCGTTATTTTTTCTATCTATAGAAAAAACGGTTCCTTTGATGTCGCCACCGACATGAGATGCTGAATCTGAATTATTTTCAGGTGTCTTGAAAATTAGTATTCAACCAAAAAATACTGTAATCTTAACTTTACGGGAATTTGTAAAATAATTATACATGATGAAAAATCAAAACATCCCAATAGGAAGCAGCTTAAAGGTATTCATTAAATTACTTTGTGTTTTGAAGTTAAACTGGAAAAGTTTTCCAATAAAATCAATGTAAACTTCTTTTTTGTTCCTGGCGCTTATTAAAGATCGTTTAAGTGTCTTTATACATGCGATGCAGACAGAGAAGTGTTTTATAAAATCAACATTTTTCTTTTGCTCTGTCTCTGGGAATCCAGACAGATTGTCATTGTCTCAATGTTTTCATTCTATTTCAATTCCCTTAGGGGACATTACTATCACGGATGTAAAAAAGTTATTTCTGTGTGAATGGAAACATTTGATTCATTAGACTAGAAAAGAAACTACACAACATTGTCACTCGGCAAAAATAGATAGACAATTTTTATTTCCAATATTCTCGAAAACTTTTTTCCCTTTTTTACTTTGGTTTGATTGTGATAAAATGTTTACACATTTCAGGTGAATCGGATATATAATGATAGTAAATAACTTTGATTCTGTACCATAAAACGATAATAGAGTTTTATTAAATTGATAGAAGTGTGATTACAATGTTGTATGGATATGGCAGCTTTAACCTCAACTTCTTAGTAATATTTATTTGCTTTCAACCACCTACCACTTATCGATGTATTTATGTATTTTTTTATTTTTCAGTTCCTGCGGGACACGTAACTATCACGAATGCCAAAAACGAGTCTGCAAGTTCAGTTTACTTCAGTTGGCTGGCTCCACCGCCAGACACGATATTTGGAGAATTTCTTGGTTATCGAATTTCCTATAAACCCAGGACTTTGCCAGAAGAAAACAAAGAAATCTATCTTAGAGACCCTACGGTTACGGTAAGAATATTGAGTGAAAGCACAGAGTGCACCTTTTAAATTCAATTGAATGCTACAGATAAAGATATCTAAAACATTATAATTGAGTGTGTGAGTTACAAATAAAAAGAAATAGATATTCTCTCCAAATCTTTGAATGCCAGATATGTAATTTTGTTTTCCAAGTGCCTCTTTTCTTCTAGTTGTTTTAATGTGAAGATATCTTTTGGACTTCTTCCTGATCTATTTTTTTTTTCATTCAATGGACGTTCTCGGCAACTATAGCTACTTGCACAGGGCGATTATAGAAAACAGTAGTTATTACAGATAGTTAAAAACATAATTCAAAGTTTATGATAGAGTGATATATCTTTTAAGAATTTCAGTGTTGTCTCGGTTTGGTTTGGGTCCCCTAGGATGTCTTGCAGCTGGGATTTGAGATTTGACATGAAGGTCTGTTGCTTGAGGTCATTAAGAAGCTGTGTGTGAATTTGGTGTGACCTATTCGAAGTCTACGTAGTATTGATACTTCTTGTCTAGAGAGTCCAGTGGGGTCAGTATGCAGAGGTGTGTTGAGAATAGGCTGGATAGATAGTAGGGAAGTCTTGGTGGAGCTCCAGTGAGTTTGCCACATACATATATATATATATATATATATATATATATATATATATATATATATA
>CAJUYG010000001.1:122403-177945 GCA_910591675.1 Galerucella calmariensis | reverse complement strand
TTGCCACGCATCGATCACTTTTTCTTTCGCGATAAGCTTTAAGTCACCGATGGTCATCACTATCACTTTCGGTTGTTTCTTTTGCCCGTTGATCTGCCTCTTCATTACCCTGAACTCCGGAGTGGGATGGGATCCTCATGAATTTGACATCTATTTGGGATTCCTGGAGTTCGCAGAGCTCTTCCTCTGATGGCAATAGGATGCTTACTATAAATTTTTTGTATAGATTCTAGTGATTATTTATTTAAAAGAATAATTCCAGATTACTTTGGAAACACATTGTATATCTGAAAGAGTGTTGTCAAAACATTCATTTTTCAACACAAAAACTAGATACAAAATTTTCAAGTTTACACAATTTTCAAGATTTTATTTCAACAGTAAAACGACAACAAAACTTTTCTTTTTTGCAATAGAGACACATAAAATGTTATCTAAAGCTATAAACTTCCTTTTGAAAGTAAACAAATCTTAAAACTTCTCTAGAATTTATTTCTAGGACTATTTGAAACAGTGGTTTTCTTAACTTCATAGTGTAGCAGAAATCCATCAACTTCCATGTATCCACGATAAACGCATTAAACTAATGGGAATGATGTTAAGTATACTTAGAAGCATATGCAGCTCCAAGGGGCGAACTCAGAGAATTTCAGTTTCAAGTTTAAATTAAAGTTTAAATATAACATCTATGCTTGCGTAATTTCAACAAATTTGCTATAGGATATGGAATGGAGTTAATGATGTAACTAAAAATAATCCTAACTATCAAATGAATATTGTTGTATTGTTATAGAATAGTAAAAACTAATTGTTCAACTGGAAATAAAGTAACAATAGCAAAACGTAGCAAAATAGCGCTGGACAAAATAATGTTGTACAAAATAGCTCAGGACAAAATAGCGTTGGACAAAATAGCGCAGGACAAAATAGCGCTGGACAAAATAGCACTGCAACTAAATAATGCCGGTTGAAATATCCTCACAAAATTAACTATTACAATAGGATGAAAAATCCAGTTTTTAAAGCAAGGTTTATAACAATCAATAATTTAAAAAAAAATACATGGAAAAATTAAGAGCCATAGACTGTAAATACTGTTCAACGTTCCTGAAAGCATGCGTTCGAACCAAGGTACTATAGCATAATTATTTTTGGGCAGCGCTATTTTATGGAGTGCTATTTTGTCCTGCGCTGTGTTTGTCCAGTGCTATTTTTGTGCGGCGCTATTCTGTACAGCAATAATTTGGCCTGCGGTGTTTTTGTCCGCCGCTGTTTTAACCTATCTCTGTTTTTGTCCAGCGCTATTTTTGTGGGGCGCTATTTTGTCCGCCCCTGTTTTAACCTAGCGCTGCTTTTGTCCAGTGCTATTTTTTCCGGTGCTATTTTGTCCTGCGCTGTTTTTGTCCAGCGCAATTTTGTCTGGATCATCATTATCAGATGGTTATAACTTCCTTTCCAGACCTTTGAAATATTCTTCGCCTGTAGTGTTTAATTGATTAAAATAGCCATCTATATCGACATCACAAATATCTTTATTCTTTAAACATTGTAGATCTGTATTGAGGAGAGTTGTTATGTTTCTAAAAGGTGAATCACAGAAAGTGTCATAACGTTAAAGTTAAATTTATATTTTCAACTATTTGCCGCCCTCGTATATAACGTTTTGACGACTTTTGCTTATTAATAAACAAAGATAGGAATTATTTCTTTAATAGGAATGCATTTTTTTGCTTTTGTTTAATTAAAAAGCAAAATAGAATTGTAAAAATACCGTGAGATTTTAAAAACAATCCATATCTAGTTGCCAGGTTTCATTAGTTTGACATTTCTCTTTAATTGTTTACACTCAAAGAATTGTTAGTTTTTTGAGTAAGTTATCATGATTCTTGAATCGTTATTTATAATTTCAAATAAAATATTTTTTGTTCAATGTTCTTTTTTCGTATATTATTATGATATAAACAGGGTTGTAGAAAAAGTATAGTCTTTTACTCGTCGAAAACATTTTTTGAAGCGAGTAGAACAGTTTACCTGCCGAGGCTGGTAATGTTCACGAGCTACTACTTTACTTTCGTCACTCGTAAAACAATATACTATTTTTATTCATAATAAACAGATACTATGATCAGTAATTGGGATTGTTTCAAAAAGGCGATTATAGCACTACATGAATGAAACTATGTGTGAAAACAGTGTGATAATCATACATCCATTGTTTACCGCACACATAACTCCAGTAATACCAGGTCCATGCATTTATATAATCATGTGAATATTAATCCAAAAACGTTTCACTGAAGTACGGCTGATAGTCATTTCACTGTTACGGTTCCAACAATAATTTGGCCCATAATGCAATTGATATTTTTGGTTATAACAATTGTTTAAATCAATTTTCGATTAAATAGATTCAGATTACAAAAGATTTGAATAAACAATTTACGTTAGCAGCACTTTGATAATTTATTAATGGAATGGATTGCATATAAACAATGCATTAAGCATCCGCCATGTTTTTTTTAAATTTGTTAATTGCCTGTGTAGTTGATACATTAGCATACATGAATAGATCTAATTATGTCAATATACGAGGTTATTATCAAAGGCAGGCATCATCAGTTTTCTAGGGGACACCATTTCTATATACAAGGTGGGGCAATCTTCTGACATCGGAGGATTACATCGTTGTGGTGATAGATAGAACTTTATAGTTTTGTGTGAGCTAATAAAGTTACTGAGGGCACATTTTGAAAATACTTTCGATTCTACAGGGTGTTCCAAAACCACGTAGCAGCACAAACTTACATTTTTTTAAATGGAACGTACTATATTTTGTTCAAGAATCGAAAAGATCTCACCGAGAGCGTTACAAAAATATAGCACTCTAATATATTATAAGGGTGTTTTACAAAGATATGGCCAATTATTAGCAAAAAAGACCTCCTCTTTAACACTCTGCAAAACAATAAATTAAAATAAATCAACAGGTCTTTGTATTCAAATGTCATACACACATCATTGGCTGTGCTCAGTATTAATTACTTTTTTCATCTGTGGCTTCTTTAATACAGGGTGAAACAAAACACAAATCAAGCAATATCTCAAAATTTTTAAATGAATCACCCTATAAGTCTTTTTACAATTTGTTAGTACAATTAATAATACTTCAAACGGCATGAGTTAATGGAAAATCGTAAATATTTCATGATAATGGTCAAAAACAAGTATTTTACGTATACAAATAAAATGGTATTAAATTTTTACATGCAACCTATTGTAAATTTTAACATTTCTAGGGCATATATTTCAATCGTAATTTTGGATGCATCTACAATATCTAATCAATGAAATAAAATGTTTGCTAATACCGTAGGTACCTGGAATTACCAAAAATTTCATATTTATTCATGTTTCACTTTCAATAATTGTTATTATAGGCTTGTTTGAAGATTGGCGAAACATAATCAAGCCATATTTTTGATTATATCAAGTGGGCTACTATCAAAATAGTATCTACTAATAAATGTCGAAGAAATATTGCTGTATTCTTCGTTTGTGTTTAGGAAGTTGATTCAAACACAATAGTTAACTTGTGGCTCCAACAAGATGGAGCATCTGTTTATCAGAAATTTTATCGACAGGTGGATAGGACGTGGTGGACCAATTTCGTGGCATCCTCGATCTACAGATCTCACACCAATGGATTTCTTTTTATGAGGATACATCAAGCAACTTGTGTATCGAACGGAACCTACTACCAGAGAAGACGTGAAAGAAAGGATTCGTAACGCATTTTCCACAATAACTCCAGCTATGTTGGAAAGAGTAAGATCCTCGTTTTTGAAAAGAATTGTATGGAAGTAAATGGTCTGAACACTTGGCAATGTTCATTTATGGAAATGTGAGTGTTCTTATAATGTTGGTTTTCATAATTCCTTCTTTCCTTTCTCTAATGGTAAGAGTAGAAGCGGTAGAAGTCAAAGATATTTTAGATGCATCCAAAATTACGATTAGAATTTATGCCTAAGAAATGTTAAAATTCACAAGATGTTGCATGTAAAAATTACGTACCATTTAATTTGTGCATTGTCTAATATAATATATTAGACAATGATTTGTGTATGTAAAATACTTGTTTTTGACCATTATCATAAAATATCTACGATTTTCCATTAACTAATGCCCTAAGTGTACTACATCGTTTGAAAGTTTATTAATTGTACTAACAAATTGTAAAAAGACTTTTAGAGTGATTCATTGAAAAAATTTGAGATATTGCTTGATTTGCGTTTTGTTTCACCCTGTATTAAAGAGGCCACAGATAAAAAAAGTAATCAATACTGAGTACAGCCAACGATGTGTGTATGACATTTGAATACAAAGACCTGTTGATTTATTTTAATTTACTGTTTTGCAGAGTGTTAAAGAGGAGGTCTTTTTTGCTAATAATTGGCCATATCTTTGTAAAACACCCTTATAATATATTAGAGGGCTATATTTTTGTAACGCTCTCGGTGAGATCTTTTCGATTCTTGAACAAAATATAGTACGTTCCATTTAAAAAAGTGTAAGTTTGTGCTGCTACACGTGGTTTTGGAACACCCTGTAGAATCGAAAGTATTTTCAAAATGTGCCCTCAGTAACTGTATTAGCTCACACAAAACTATAAAATTCTATCTATCACAACGATGTAATCCTCCGATGTCAGAAGATTGCCCCACCCTGTATATTTTCATCCACTAATTGGTCTATCCCTAATTAACTTTTACAAAATTTTCAAAATACCCAGCTCTACCTATTAAATGGTTTGAAGTTTTCGTTCAAAAAACCAGAGAGGATAACAACTTTTGTATTTATCCAGCTGCTTTAACACCGTGGACATCTCCAAGAGACAAATTTTCACCCTTTCCCGGAGCCAGTCTCTTGTTTGTTGTTCGTACAGGTGCTCAGTCTATATCCTCAATTATTTACTCCTGGCCTTTCTCTGAGTTTGCTTGCGACCTCACTGTGTTCACCAAAAGACCAAATGCCCTCTGAAATTGTTTTGTAGGTTCCTTTCGTTTCCGTTGACTTGTTACTGCAGTGATCCTCACATCCCATCCTTGCTTGTCGCATTATCGCGAGGTGTAGTGGAGGAAACCCAAATAAGGCTTCTAGTGCTGCTGCTGTGCTTCTCATGTACCCTGCAATGGTGAGACAAGCTAGTCTTTGCACCTTGCCCAGTCTTGAGTCGTCTTTGTCCACCACACCAAAGATGCATATGTTATTATGGGTTTGACCACTACACCATATCCAGTGTATCATGCGCACACTTAACTCCCATGTTTTCTCACAAGTTCACCTTGTCGTCATCAATGGTGTCTCCGATACTGTTGCTACTATTTCCAGCTGTTTGGTCCATGTTAATCTCGAGATAATAATCACCCGGAAATATTCAACATCTATCGCAATGGGAATCTCTGTACCTTGAAGGGATAGTGGTCCCAATCCCACCAGGTGTCTCCTTTTGGTATAAGACACGTCAATTTTTTTTTTACAAATTTTAGTCATGGTCACTTTGTGAGAAATGTTGTCAAAAGCACCCTCTATTTCAAGGAATGCTGCTATAATACTTCCTTATTTTCGAGAGCTTACACTACCCCTTGTACTAAGTGACCCTCCTCTAATGTGCATGTCTACCAGTTTTTCCAATGTCTTCAGTATAAATGATATCACACTTATGGATCTGAGGAACTTTTCTTTATTGTCATCTATTTAGTATAATGCTGTTTGCCTCTTGCAACATAATTGGATAAATCCCGTCTGGTCTCAATGATTTTGATGGTTCAAATGAGTCATTTGCCAATTTTATTTGACTTTGATTCACCACTACTCTAGATACTTTCCACCTCTCCTCTCTCTCTCCTTACATCGAGAGTTCTTCCTGAGCACTAACTAATACTGTGAACTGTCAATATCTAAATTGACAACCTAAATTTTCTGATTCCTAGGCTGGCGTTACGAGGAAATCAAACAACTTTTATTAAAGCACCGCGTACTAATATTCTTAGGAATTCGCCAGTCTCTAATACATTATGTGAAAACTATACTTAATAATTATTGGAGCCTTTGATATTTTTCTTGAATCTCTTGGACAAATTAAATGTATATCTATATTTAAAAAATTATACCCAAACTAATTCATCTCAACAACTAATTCATTTATTTTTATAGTTTTTTCAGTTTTTTGTTTTGTGTTCATTGTTGTTCATTACAGGTTTATATAATTGATATTATTTATCTCTAATTTGTTATTGGGAAACTGTAAATTAGAGTAAACTAAATAAATAAATAGAATTCATGACTATCACGTGAAATAATTCAAATTAGTTATCAAAATAAACTTTTAATTTGCAAACTATGAAATATTTTTGAAGTATTTACAGATGTGTGTTGTCATAGAGGTGCCATTAGGTACGATTCTAACGTTTTGATGCGAAGTTTAAATTGTTTTTTAAAAACGTACATTTCTCCTTTAAAACCCTTATTTTCTTAAGAGACAATATTTTTCAAAATCAGCCATCATGCCTATTCTATTTGTGCTCTATATATAAGCGATGTGGGTTTTTGAGGTAGGTAATCCTACGTAGCATGAGTTCATTGTAAATATGACCTAATTCTATGCCACATGTGGTTACATTCCATCGAAGTTTGTTTATTAACTTACAGTGTGGTATAAAATTATTTGTTGCTTATTTCATAGAACTATAAAAAAACGTCAACTTTTGAATTCAATGCAGGCATATATTCGTGAAATAGGGTGTATTACTATCAACTATGTTATATTTTCTCTTTTTTAAATTTCTCTTCTTTAATCTGGAATTTGCCATTGCAGCGACATCTGCTGGTGTTTATTGAAATTTCATTAGTCGCCTTGGACGGAATCTGTAATAGTATTTTAAATGAAACGCTGAAATAAATTATTAGTTTCAGTACATCGGCAAATATAAAAAATAAATATATGGTTTATGTTCTTTAAATTGAAAATTAACAAAACGATTTGTGGTTACTTGTGAGTTTACTCCCGGTCACAGAAATTGAAATAAGTAGGTATTATAGCACCAATTTTCAAGTCTTCCAAATTCCACTTTAATCAGGTCAACGACACAAAGATCTGGTTTGGCCAGAGATGGGTCTGAGTCTGGCTTTGCCTCCAATCGAAGTTTGCTCTTCCACTTCCATTTGCGATTTTCTTTATCAACTTGTCAACAAAAACGTTTGCGCTAACGCCACTTCGCAATAACAGAAATATCCCGACAGGGCATTGCCAAATTTCCTAGAAGGACGGTGATATAATATACTCACAGGACCATCAAAATCTGAAATACTTTTGCGTTTTTATTAGAAATGTATCAAGATCTTCATTTGAAGGTATTATCCTAACTTATATTTTCCTGTACATAAAATAATAGAGCATTATGAAATTTGAAATATGTTACCTTATAAACATGAAGTCTCGTCTCCATGCTTATAAAAATAAAACATATTTACTGCGTTCGATATTTACTTAACTATTTGTAATTATGAAAAACATTTTTTAGTCTATTTGAAGTGCGTTTTATATCAGAAATAGAAAAATGATCCTGCAGACATCTACGTACACTCAGTGCAGTGTAGAGCCACCTAGCGATTGGTATAGGAATCTATGTCAGTCAGTTACTGAAATTCAAGAGACCGAGAGATCTCTAACGGGCTCTAGAAGAGTTATGGTGAGGCAATACATTGGAAACACAAGAAATTGAAAATGTTTCTGATTAATTAGGTACTTAAAAAATCACATGATATCGGGGAGAAAGTCGGTGTTGAGTTAACAGTTACACGAGTTGTTCAATAGTACCTAATTACACAGAAGCAATCTGCCAGTTGAGACTGCGATTGAATATCCAGATAGCACACTAAACCTTAAAGCTTCCTTGGTCTTTTAAAACGTGTGCGGCCTCGGACAAAACGAACCTTGTATATTTTATACCGCCACGGCTTTTTGACTCTTCTCTTCACTTAAATATTATATAATTAGGTGATTCCCTTCTTTCTTATGCCAAAACCTCAATCATGCCCACTTAATTATCATAAAGGATAATTACATCGATGTAACACAATTCAATTACAAATCTAAAACATTTGCTTAACCTCAAGGCGAATGTCATTAGTGTCAAAGTTGTCAGCTGGTGGACATGCCAATACCAAACAGTCGAGATTTACCAAAGAGATAATTATCTCTATGGATTTACTTCCCTTACATCCTGCTCCTGATTTAACAAGTCTGACTGGGTTGGATGTAAATATCGAGGGTATCATTCTATATTGAAACAAGTTGCGGTTATCTTTCTTTTTCTAGGTATCAGCTCAGTATACCTCACTTTGGTATTCTATGGTACTGGAGTAAATATAAAGATGAATAAAGCAGAATTTGGTTACCTACACAAATAATAATAAGATAATAATTTTGATGTACAAAATCTAAAAACCCAAGTACTTTATGGAATATTATTAACATAATTATTTAAACAAATTGCAGCTTTAGAGGCAACTTAATCTAGTAATAAATAAGAAAATACATTATTGTGCGAAACAACTGAACGATGACATCAATTTTGAATCAGTACCTAAATAGTTTTATAAGACTGTGAATCCGGCAACAATGTCTCGGTGTCATGGCTCCCTTCTTGATCCCCTCCCTTACGTGTCCTGTCACGGATACTGTTGGGTGGTGTTCCACATAATAAACATTTATGTTGGTTTCCTGTGTAGTTTTAATTAATAAATTGATATGCGGTTGTACCAATCTGTAAACACACAGTTGTATTTATAATGTACCGGACAATTCCAAACCCAAGTGTAAAATGATAGTGAACTAAAAATTAACGATCCCTGTGTGAATGTTTGTTCAGTAATGGGGATGGGCTATACCTTTGTTTATGTTGTTTTTGCTGTATGCGAAATAGTCGCTCAAGATTCTACCACAGATTATTCAACAACGATCAGTAATTTCGAATCGGGACTTAAAAAAATTTTACATCTACCCATTTTAACTAATGTTACTGTTCCAGTGCCAGATAAACCGAGAAATTTGACCGTTCTGGACTATACCTCCAACAGCATATACTTGCAATGGGCTAACCCTCTGAAAAAGAATGGAGTTATCGAAGGATACAGAGTATATTACATGAATAACAATTTTACTGAAGTTCAACCTGATAAAATACCTTATAATGAACCGTTAATTCACTACAACTTGACTAGACTGAGTAAGTATACCTATTTTTTAATAACAGTATACAGGGTGAGCCATAACTATTGGGACATAGGCTAAGGGCATTTTATTCGAAAAAGTATATGAATATAAAAAATACATCAATTGACTAAAAACTCCTAGCAAAAATTATTCACTGACAAGGAATGTTATTTACCAGCAACAATTATCTGACAGTACGAAGCACATTCTTCATAATATGTATAATATTATATGAAATAATATTTGAAATCCCCTTCTGATACTCTGAACTGTTCAATCGCGCTTTTCTCGAAAACGGATGAAAATATCATGTTTGAACGGAAGTACCAATATTACCTAGAAAAGATGATTATGTCATATTTTCTAATCAAAATCACTAAAAAGTAGTGATGGGGTACTCGAGTACAAAGAATCGAAATGTACTCGATTCTCATGAGTACTCGTTAGTATTCGAATACTCACTGTGAAGTATTCGAGTACTCTCAGTACTCGAATATGTTTTCATAGAAGGCAAAGATAGACTGTACGGGACAGGGGCGCACTTGATTATTTGAATGAATAACAAAATTTCATTAACATATATTCAATCTTATACTCATGTTACATAGAAAACAAATGAAAATAAACTCCAACAAATAAAAATAAAATATCACTGAAAACGAGATCATATAAAAAAATAAAAATAAACTCTAACAAACAAAGTAGGTATCACTGAAAACGAGATCATATTTGAAAAATAAATGAAATATGAATATTTTAACCGAGGTCCGAGAAACAAATGGAAAAAATGGGGTGCCAAGATGTGGAATCGAATAATTGAATAAATCTACATCATATCTCATTCAAATTTCATACATTAATTGTGGGAGGTGATAAAAATTTTTTTTCTTGTACTCGAGTACTCAGTACTCGGTAAATACTCGATTCTTGAGAGTATTCGAGAACAGAGTACTCGATCCTTAAAATCTTTCGATTCTGCCCAACACTACTAAAAAGTTGCCAACTGATTCCATCTTCAGAAATCCTTCATGTGGCGCCCTCTGTACCAAAATGTAAAATAGTACATAGCATAATATTCCATATAGATGATGTTCTGTCACTGTGCCGATTTTGATAACAGTTTCATGTGCATTTCACTAGATATTATAACATTATACTGACTTCTGAACTATTGCAAACATTTAGACTTACTATGTCCTCTTTTTATAAGCAAATCAACCCAAAGAGTAACTAAGGCTACTCAAATACAATAAATCTATCAATATTTTATTGTTATAGTCTATGTAAATCTTTACTAAATCTATTTAAAACAAGATCAAAAAAGAAGAATAAAATTGTTTACAGTGGACCTTTAGCTTTAATCAAACAAAACCAATCTACAAGGGACATTGTTGTCTTTATATTTTTTTAATTTGTTAATATATAGTATAATAATTATTGAATATCACATAAATTTTAAAATCAGTATTGAAATTAGTAAGTAGTCAAGATACAATCTCATTACAAAAAGGAAATATCACAACCTCACACACACACACACATTACAAAAAGGCTTTTTCTCATATTAGCAATAGATTAATATTTTCCTTTGAAAATAGTATCTGTTGAAAAAAATTATTGAAGTCTGCTTAATAATAAATTGGTATACAGCCAAATTTGTCTTTGTTTCATGGTTTAAATTGTTATTTAAAATTAAAATACTTGAATTTTAGCCAAACTTCATTAAATGTAGTTTGTTTTAAACAAATAGTTATAAACTTGAATTCATTAGTATTTATAGAATGTGATTGAATACAAAATTGTTGTGGAAATACCAAATAAATTATGTCATAAACACGTGACAGAGGAATATATCATAAGATTCAAATGTGGAACTAAGTGTGGATGTTATCTAAACATGTCAAATGTCAAGACATTCAATAATTGTAAGAAGTTGTAAATGTTTCGCCAAACATTTTTTTGAAAAGTATTACTTTTTTTATGTTAGAGCAAAAGTTGAATATTTCTCCAATGTGTGGAGTCTTCTTTACAGCAAGCATATACCTACTAAGAAAATTTCTGGGGTACTTGGCTTTCAAAGTTAATAGTACCAATGCATTACAAGGAATTCAATATAATTTCTTTTACTTGACAGCTTTGATTTTGAAAGTCTTTAGTTCTGAGGATTCTTTGCATCTCTGCCATATCCAAGTTTGCTGGAAGAGATTACAAATAATTCTATTTATTTTATTGTAACTTATGATGAGCATGTGTGGTTTCCACTCTTTCTTTTGTAAGGGACTCTAATGATTTTACCACTATGAAAGCATTAACTTATTTTCCTCCCTCTGTGCTTTATTTCTATCTAATACTGCTACATAATTTGTAAAATTGAACAAACTAATTATTTTATGCTATTAATCAAATTATTTTTTCAGAACCTATGACTGAGTACACAATTTTTGTGAAAGCTTTCACCCAAAAACATGAGGGTTATTCATCAGATTCTCAAGTAGCTGCTACAGATATAAGTGGCCCAAGCCCTCCAAAAATCCTGAACTTGTCTTGTCAAGCAAATGAAACCATTTACATACAGTGGGAGAGACCTTCTAGCTTTTACTACTCAATAGACTATTACTATGTATATATAAATTTAGGAAATACACTTTACGATAATATAACTATTCCAACTACCAAGGACCATTTAGAAACCTCAGTAAGTAACACATTATATATATATATATATATATATATATATATATATATATATATATATGTATATCAGCACAAGCATACCTTCAATTTATAATAAATACTATGTTTTCAGTGTACCCGAAAGAATGTTACCCCAAATGCAGACTACAAAATTCAGATCCAAGCTTCAACAAAAAGCAATCGAACATACAGACTGATAATGGGAAAGATGTCAGTCCCGTCTCATATTTACATCTCTAAGAACTGTGATAAAGTCATTGATTACTTGTCTCATACTACAAGTGAACTTGGGGCTGGCATCCTTGCAGGAGTTCTTTGTGCATCACTGGCTTTAATAGTAGCAGGCTTAGGATTTCTGATTTGGCGGCAAGTTTTTTTTAAATAACTCAATTTTATAGCAATATACAGAATAAGCTTACCCCCTTTTTCCAATTTGGTGTAGTTCCTTTTGATAGGAATTTATATAGTATGTAATTCTTCCAATTTAAGCCTTAACCTGCACATAATATATGGAACCTACTTACCAAAAATAATAGAAAAAGTAATAATGTATTCCTCAATCTCCAACAGTTTTAATCTTATCATGTAAATGTATCCTTATCATCTTATCTTATAATAAAACAATATATTAATGGGAATTGATAAAATATGCACTAGGTAGATAATATCCAGTTTATCATAGGCAAGTCAAAATGCAAAGTGTGAAAATAATATTGCTGCAAAATTTAACTGATATATATCAAAGAGTGAGGTAAATATATGTTGACCAATCTTTTTTATTTTTTACATAATGGAGGTAATGTTAGTTGCCTTTAGGGTAAATTATATTGTAATAATTCACACAGTAGTTATATTTGAATCAATAAACTGTAAAATACTTTTTTTTTACCCTTTACTCATTAGGGCAGTTTTAGCGAGGATACCGTTGAAGCTTCAGTAACCGGTATCGGTATCGTTACGGTATGTAATTGTTATCCCCACTACCAGTAACTGGAAAAGATCGCTAAAACACAAACGGTGGTAAAACGGTTAACACTTAATTTGACATATTTTATATTTGGTTATCTAGAGTTTGTTTTTGTTTTGTTCGTTCTTGTTTCTTGTTGGAAAAATTAAAAAAATGGAATTAAATCTTCAGTTACTTCCAGTAATTTGGGAGCTAATTGTTGAGGAAAACTTGTTTTTAATAAACAATGCTCTTTTAATTGAAAATAATATCGATGTTTACTTAACGTCAGCAATAATAAGAGAGAAACACATAAGAATGTTTATGAATGAATTTGTGTCGCTTGATAATTACAACAAAACTGCGTTTTACGAATTATTTAAATTAAAAAAATCTTCATTTCAAAAACTTCTTGAAAATTTATTAAGGATCGACAGAGAGAAAATTCTTCAAAAACCTTTTAGAGGAAGTAGAAAACCTCTATCCCCTGAAAAGTCGCTACTTATATTTTTGTGGTACATTAATTACCAAAGCACACTAAATGAAATAGCAGATAGATTCGATGTTGTTCAATCAACAGTTATGAATGATGTTAATAATGTTATAAGCTAATTTTTGTTTCACAAATATTAGACTACTACCATAGAATAATACTTATACATGTTTGTAAACAAAATTTTCAGTAACCGCCAGTAACCTACCTCTTGACTTGTTGAAATGTTTCAGATCAACGGTATCAAACAATGACGTCAGCATATTACGTCACAACACCTTCCCCTATGATAACGCTGGACGCTAAAACAACGCGGTTAGTGTTCGGTTACTGAATCACTTCAACGGTATCCTCGCTAAAACTGCCTTATTGATATTGAAAATAATCCTGAAAAATTAATAAATTTTACTTACTCTGTTACAATTCTGTATTCACTTCATTATTGTTATGGTCAATACCTGACATTCAAATCACTCTAACATGTTTGATTTATTTTATAGAAAATGTTTTCGTGCTCCGTATTACTACTTAGACAACCCTCAATGTTCTGCTGCAGCATTAGATTGGAATGTTACTCCCGAACCAACTGCTGAATATACTGGACCCATTCCAGTATCACTTTTCGGCAGGCACGTACAAGAACTACATGCTGATGGTGACATTGGATTCAGCAAAGAATATGAAAGCATTCAAAATGAAGCTACTAATGAAGCTAACAGCTCCGAACACTCCCAGCATCCTGATAACAAACCGAAGAATAGATATTTAAACATCATTGCTTGTAAGTTTTTAGATATATCTTATTTCGAAAATCTTGTATTGGTAATTATAATTTTTGTAGATGATCATTCCCTTGTTCACTTGTTAACAATGAAAGGCCAAAAGGTCTCTACATATATTAATGCTAATTACATTGATGGGTTTCAAATGAATAGAGCTTACATTGGAACTCAAGGCCCTCTACCTTCAACTTTTGACTGTTTCTGGAGAATGGTGTGGGAGCAGAGAGTTACCATTATTGTGATGATTACCAACCTAGTAGAAAGAGGACGGGTAAAATTAACTTGAACTATTATATGTGCATGTTATTTCTTATATAAAAGTATCGTAGTTCTTTTCCCTTAAATCTCATGAAAATTGGATACAGAGAATAAAAAGAAATGTAGCTATTTCGAGATTGAAAATAAATTTTTGTTTCCAGAGAAAGTGTGATATGTACTGGCCGAAGGAAGGTACTGAAACTTATGGAGTCATTCAAGTCAAATTAGTTAGAGAAGATATTATGGCTACATACACAGTTAGAACTCTATCAATTCGTCATCTTAGAGTCAATGTAAGTACACATGTTAAATATGAAAATAAAAAATTAGATGGCTACATCTTACAGGTCAAAAATAAGAAAAATCCGCTTACTGAGAAACTTGTCTATCAATATCACTACACCAACTGGCCAGATCATGGTACACCGGATCACCCACTGCCTGTCATTCATTTTGTAAAGAAATCATCTGTAACCAATCCACAAGATAGTGGACCAATTGTTGTACATTGCAGCGCTGGAGTCGGAAGAACTGGAACTTACATTGTACTGGATGCTATGCTTCGCCAAATTAGAGCCAGAGGAGAAGTCAATATTTTTGGATTTTTAAAACATATTCGTGCCCAACGAAATTTCTTGGTACAGACAGAAGAACAATACATTTTTATCCATGATGCTTTGGTGGAAGCTATTGAATGTGGTGAAACCAATATTTGCAGAGAAACTTTCCCTAGATATGTATCTGCGCTCCAAAATACAAACACAGACGAAAAAGATGAATTATGGAAGGCTCTTGATGTTCAGTTCAGAGTAAGTATTGAAAACTATACACAAGACACTTATATACCCGTTTATAATATATTTTATACTTTTGCCAGTACATTCTAAGTTACCTAATTCTTTTTCCCCGTTTACATTTATGAGCGTTGTTCCAGGGAAATTAATTTATTTTTATAACTTCCCATGGCCAAATAATTGAAACCATCCCCATCCTCTAATTATTATTACATTTTTTAAAACATACATAACATCTTACCTAGACTACATGTTCATTGATTATTCTTAGTTTAGTTATAAATATTTTTGTTTACAGCTGGTTACAAGCTTCGTTTGCAAAGATTTTAATCTTGTCTCTGCCAACAAACCTGTCAACCAGCCAAAAAATAGATGCGCGGTTATTCTGCCAGTTGAAAGCTCTCGTGTTCATTTAACCCCCAAACCTGGTGAAGATGGCTCAGATTACATAAACGCCAGTTGGCTTCAGGGTTTTCACAGTCTACGCGAATTTATAATCACTCAACACCCATTTAAACACACCGTACATGATTTCTGGCAGATGGTTTGGGACCACAGCGCTCATCTTATAGTTATGATTAGTTTCATAGACAATTCCGAATACGAAGTTTTCTGGCCGGTAGGTGATGAAATTATAGAAACTGATGCTTACACTTGCAAACAAACCAACGAAATCACCACGTCTACGTACTATTTGAGAGAATTTCTAATGAAGTCTGTTCAGGATGATTATGAAATACCAGTTAAAATGCTTCATTGTTTGAATTGGCCCCATCAGGTAACTTCTATTAGCGAGATGTATCATTTACCCAACTTTGTCTTGGACATGCAGAAAATTCAAAATGGACCTATTGTTGTTGTTGACCGGTATGTAGAATATTTTCATCCATATCACTACCAAACAATAGAGTACACGCATATTTCATATTTTGCTTGGATATTAATTTATAATAGTAAATATGATATCAAAAATTACTAATAATAGGAAATAAACCAGTTTCCATTGAAAATTACTCCCAAATTTTAAAATAAAATTCAAATTTCAATGCACTTTCCGACCAAAACCCGAGGATTTCCGAACGCTACCGATGATACGTGTGATGTCATATCTCTTGTGTTTACTTATGTCAATATGGCCGGTATTGCATTAGGTTATATGTAGTTGTGTGTTTATATTGTATTTTAATCAACTATTAATTGCTTCATCGACATAAAAATATCATTTATATGTTTGTTTGAGACTATTACGTGTTTGTGTGTGCTTTTTTTTATTTCTAAAAGTCAACGTAAGGTGGAAAGTGGACATGAATATTCGATATTTCCGAGGATATTTTAAAACTTGAAAGAATATATTTTATTTACTAGTTTAGTGTTCAGTGACGATTCTTTCATATTTTGTGAGTAAAGATATGACTAGCGAAGGTTTTGTAAAAGCACAAACTGATAACTTGCCCAAAGTAGAGTCATTTATGTTGCTTGAATTTATGAAGTCAAACAGCTGCTTTAATGCAGAGGAAATAAGAGGAGTTGAAGCATTAAAATACGATTTAAACTATGTATTATTTATATAATATATATCAACCATATTTCGATGTGTGGTCGTAAAAGAATGATGTTTTATGGTTGATTCCTAGACATATAGGTACATAACCTCAAACTATTTAAGAATAAAAATTACCAGCATAGAAGTAGGTACATTAAAATGGTCTTCACAAACAAAAGTAGCAGTATTTGTCGAAATATCGTCTTTGTTTCGACGCATAGCTTGCAACCATAATGCCCTTCTCTTAAGTGTATTTTTGCTTGCGCCACTAGGTAAAGTAACAAATATTTTGTCTGGAGTTTTAATAGACGTTGATTTACACACTGGAACAATGCAATACTTGGAATACAAAGTTTATTTTTCGGCTTTATCCATTTTTAAAGCTTTCAGAAACAAATTAGGTCACAAAATCTCGGAGCGTGATACACGAATAAGAACGTAAACAAATGACGTCACTCCTTGGTGCAGCCATCTTTATGACGTAAAGCGCGTTTTGGCGGACTTTCAAATTTTATGATTTTTAAAGTCGTTTTAAAAGTAAAGTTTATATTTTTTTGAAAAAATAGGCATGCAAGGTGTTAGGAGACCTGATTAAGCGTCAATTCCCACCAATAGCAAAATTTATGCTTGTACCCTATTGAATGGGTAATATTTATAGTGCTAGCTTAGTGTTGAGTGTTGATGAATTTAAAACAAAGAAAGGTAGAAAATAAAGTATTTTTTTAGCTTTGGAGGAACTGAAGCTGCCACCTTTTGTGCTTTGACCACTTTGAAGAAACACTTGATCTACGATAACAAAGTAGATGTTTATATGTATGCGAAATTGTACCACAACAAAAGACCTGGTATTTGGATTTCAAGTGATGACTACATGCGACTCCATCTCTGCATACAATCACTATGCAACCCCCCAGAACCAGGAATAACTGAAGTTACCCCCGACTTATATGCAATGACAAATGGAACCATTAACAATGGATCAGTATCTACAGATTGTATTCGAATACCTCCAGAAGGTATGGAAGCAGATTCTGCTGTCCTTTAAAATGCTTGTGACATAAAGTTTCCCCAAACCTCAATGTGTAGATTTTAATATTTAAGTGTCTGCTGGTGGAAAATAACGCGTTCCTAAATTGGATCAAACTACACTAATTTAATCATGAAAATGTTAGTATGGAGTATATATTTTTAGTTGGTATTCACTCATTCTCCCTTTATACAGATTGCGAAAAAATTTTGGCCCCTTGTATTGACACCTTTCAATATTTTTTGTTCATACTTCGTGAATAGAATAGAATAATTTTTGAAAATGAAATAAATGCCCACCTTTTATAGTACTCAAGAGAAAGTACAAATAATAAAATAATACTTTGGTGGTCATTCTGTTGAAGAGTATCTGTAATGTGTACAGCACATTATCATCATCATTTCACCAGTACCCCCTTTAATCTTCACCTGTCTCCTGGAGAGGGGAATGCGACAATGTCTCTCTGTTGTTCTAAAGCTTTCACTCCCTCACTTTCTCCCTCAGTACCGCGTTGGTGTCGGGAATCCTTCAAGTTACTTGGAATTATGTGATTCTCTAATAGGTCTGTCTTTCTGACAGCTAATATCTCTATTCGTCTTACTTGATGGAATAAGCGTAGTTTTAAAAGTTTTAAAATATTCCAATATTTCTTTTTGGTTTTTTTTATTCAATTTATATAAAATAGTTGTTGAGTAAGATCTAGTTTAGGAACAGCTTGTATGACACGGTGATTCTACAGTGACTCGTTAAATGTTACCAGTGCCGATTGATTCTTTTATTTACTAATCTTTGTGTTTGCAATCTCATTTTCAATCATTTGGCAACTAAAATCAACATAAATAATATTGTAATAAAATACAAATCTCAACAATTAAAAGAAATCTAACTCCAAAATTAATCTAACTTTGTGTAGTGCAAAGTAGATAGAATAGGAAGTCACAAAATCGATTTGTTACATAATAACACAAAAAGGTGTATTCGAAAGTAGTGAAATGGTGAAAGATGGTATCCTGTCCACATGAAATTCTTTAAAAATGGATTCCTATTCTATCTAAGTGCGGCGATGGTGTTGCACGTTTTATTGATTCACAATGAAAGAAACTAAGAAAGTACTTCACTCGTTTGGCTTTAAATTGCTGTGTGTGGCATGTTAATTGTTGTTTAGTTTTTTCAAAACAATGTCGAACCGTCATATCCGATTTCGCGCATTTTAAAACTTGAACTTATTTTTAGGTTTGTACAATTTTATGGAATATCAACAGAAGAAATAAATGTTGAGTTTACAATTTCAAGTGCGCTAATCTAGTAGTGTTCAAGTGTAGTATATGTTCACAGCTCGCCTGATTCAACAGATTAGCGTTTATTTAAAAAAAAATTCATGGAATAACCACCACATGTTAACATTGCATGAAAATTATGACACAAGTATGAAATTTCTTTATTCAAAATTTTAAAATTTTCTGTAATGTCAACATTGAAATGTGGTTATTTGTAAAATGAAGTTAATTTTTATCATTATTATTTAATTTACAGAAGCCCCTCTTGTTAACTATGGATCTTTGGAACAATAAAAGCAATAATTAGTTATCATTGCTGATATTTGAAGTTACCATAATGGTACTGTATGGTTTGAGATTTTCTTTGGATTTTATATTCAAATATTTAGTACTAGGACTTCCTGCATGTGAGTTATTGAAAAAAAATTATTTTATTTGTACATATGGTGAGTTGTCAACACTTGGTTGATTTTTGCCACAATTTAATTCAATATACTTTTTATTTATTTTATTTTTATATATAAATATTATTGGTAAGTTTGCTTTTTTAATTAATTGCACACTAATCATATTTGGACCTTTTTTAAAAATGCAAACAGTTTATTCTGGAATCTCTGTGATACATTTAGCATTTATATTTTAATATAATTTGGTGCATTTAAAAGCTTATATACTAAATTTACACATAACACATTCCAATCAAGACTTGTATATAAAAACATGGTTCTAAGGTAAATGAACGCAATCTAAATGTTTTCATTTTATCTGCACTAATAAAAAATTATATTTTAATGGAATTTATAAATAACACGTTCTATTAATTTCGACGCACTTTAACTTTATGCATATAATTCTCAATCATCAATGTGCTACCATCAAAAAGACAAGAAAACATAAACTAAAACTTTTTCGTTAACCTCATATATTATCAACACTATTTCCGAATTTCCTGGTAATTGCCGGATATGTATTGTGAAGTTGAAATGTTAACTTTTTTGGCACAATTTCAAGTACCAGTCGTGAATCACAAAACTTTTATAACACTTTACGTTTTATATATCACATGAATGTCGGCACATCGTGAAGTATCAACTTAGAAACATACTATTTATGTATGTTCCTGTGAACAGACAATAGCTAGTGTTTTAGCTAGAAGGCTGCTATTTAGGTAAAGGAAGAACCAAAATTCCTAGGGACGGAATTTGGATATAGGAGTAATATGTGAAAGAATGGAATATATTCAAAAGCATATTTTGGATTATAGATATAACGACATTTTCGGATGTGACATCGAAACCAGACTAATATTGTAATTTTATGGGTTAATTACAAAATGAATTGAGTAATATTTTTTTAAATATAATTTTATCTTTTATAGTAAGCACCTGGGTTTTTAAAAATGTTTAGTATTCACAAATAATTGAGGGGTGTGAGATTAAACATTGTGTGCCAAATATTGTACCCCTCGTTTTTAATCAATGTTGTTGTAACTAACCTGTAATAGCTATTTAAGGACGATTTACCATGTTAGACATTACCCAATGAGACATTATAAAATAATCTGCGACTTCTAATGTTGGTGTTTAATATTACATTTTGTTTTAACGGTCATCAAGGTTTCTTACTATCTGTTGTAGTAATAGTACCATTTAAAAAAGTTATGTAATTTACCTAACTGCCAACAGTCGAAGTTGTTATTTAACGTCATTTCTTGAAAGGTATTGATCAACTAAATTTCTTTAGAACTAGCTATATCTTTTTGACCGTTTTAATAGTAAACTACACTTGATTAAAAAAAAGATATGCTGTATTTTTTTTATAGAATGTAGATACTAAGGCTCATACTTTGTAATATTTTTAATAACTAGTTAACCAGTGCGTTGCCAGTATGGGATGTATCCTATGCCAAGCTGGATTCTATGGGAACTTTCATTTTTCAGTAGTTTACATAGATGCATTTTGCAAAAAATATTCAATTTTGAAATATTGCACCAATAAAAATGAACCAAGAACACGTATATTATTAGATGGTTAAAATAATTCAATAGCTGTACATTTTTCTCAATATTCGCGTATATGTTGCATGCAGACCACCCTTTTTCAGTGTTACTCGATGTTGCAACATATCTGATTTTGTATCATTGGAAACCATAATCCTTTGTTGATTATATACCTTGACGGGCAATCTACAGTTTATCTTTCAAGCTTCAATCATTCGCACAATGTATTTTCGCTCTGTTTACGTTGTTAGGTTATCTGCCAATTTTTTGTATTATATTCATATAGAGGGTGCAGTCTTGGTACGAGACCATACGATTGTAAATTAATATTCATGTGCATGTACATCCGTTTGTGTGTCTTAGATTTCCTCGCACAATATTGCACCCTGTTATTAACTGATTCTGGACAAGTCGCTCTATAGTGAATACTGAAAAGAAATGGTCAAGTTCCACAGGATTAGAAAATGCATCATTTTTTCCAGTCAGATGTAAAAAACTCCAAAAAATTTGTTGTGGTAGGTGATTTTTCACTTTAGGATAAACTATCCTTATACAGTAGATAGGGGAGATCGTTTTGAATGCAGTTCACAATCGACGTATATATAATTCTCTCTTTGAATCTGAATCGGAAAGTCGAATAATTCAATAAACGGTAGTAAAGTATTATATTATATCTATCAAAAAAACTTTGATGCTACTGCCACGTGAAATAGAATTTTGGTGCCAGATATTTTAACTTGTGAACAATGTTTTTTTATATTTTTACAAATTTGTACTTTTTAATAATTAGTAGGTAACTAGTTGAATTTTACATATTTTTTAACTTGAACTTTAACGCTTCGTAGAAATGTGGTCTTTGATACTTCAGCCTGTGCAAAGCAGTATTTAGACACTTGAAATGTGCTAAGATGATAAGTAAAATGTTTGCAATAAAATAGTTGAAGTGAACTGTATACACACAAATAAAAGACGATCAATGATCTGCACGCGTTTTCTGTAACTTGATAGAAATACCAAAGAAAAGAAACTTCTTTCTATCGAAAAATGCTACCATACAACTTTTTGCTGTAAACTCTGCTCAGATAGAAAGAAACGAGTAGTATCTAACTTTAAAACATTTTTAGAATTTTTATATTTTGTGATGCTTTTGACATTTAGTTGCCAGTTATATCGATTTTTGATGTCTTTTTTTCCTGCCATTCCATACCGACGTATGTTTAATTTTTTATCAATCTTAAGGATTCGAGAGGATACATTGGTCTCAAGTATTATTGAACTGTGCATTTGTTATACTCCTTGGGATTGATGGGAAAATGATTGCCTTCCATAGCGAGGGTCTTCGGTTCAATTTCTACCGAAATCGTTTTATTATTATGTGTTACACTAATTATCATAGTTTTGCAATATAATGAAAACGATATGTAAATCAAGCCAGAACGTAGTCTCACAAATGCGAAGTAGACGAAAAAATCCGTTATCTAAGTTTATTTAATTAGATACCAGCCATTTATCTTGAAAAAAAAATACCTATTCATGTTTAAATGGAAATATGATAAATCGGGATAAGTATGTACATAAAAACATATACAAACACGATAGAAATACCCTGATAGTCGTTTCTATTTCTATCTGCCGAATATTCACAGAGAGATACGGAGAAACTTTACAAGAAATTTCCTTTCTATTCTGTTACAGAGTTAACGTGCAGTATTTTCCGGAAACAAAAGACTGGTATCAATTGACCTATTTCTATTTGTATCAACCCAATAGAAGACTGAGCCCAATGGTATCGATCGTTGTGCTTTAAGCCCGTTTGTAATTATCAATGATTCGGTGATTCATTTTTAGAATCAAGAGTAGGTATATACGTTTTTTATCAACTTTTTTCAAATTATCCAAACATCTATCTTATTTCTGTTAAATTTTAATTGACTCGATATATTTAGAACTGGTCCTATTTGCTCTCAATTTAATGACAGCTTAGAGAAAAAATATAGGGTAATATACATATATTTTAACGTAAAAATACCTACCTACATCTAAAAGTTGGTAAGGATCTCCCCAACTGCAGTTCGCCTGGTCATATCCTAAATTAATTATTAAAACTTGGAGTGTTGCATACATTTCAACGTTCAGTGTCATACAGAAAAATGACTAAAACTTGTAATAAATCATTCAAACTTACAAACGGGCTTTAAATATCATTTTATTCCATTTTCATGCATTTAATGTTAGATTATTACAAAACAAATTGATGTATTAGTACTGAGTGTTTGTTTTAAATGTCTCCTCAAACAAGTAAATACCTGTTGCCCACTAGATGTGTACAGGATGTCTAGTAATCTTGGTAGCTACAAAAAGTAGTATGCCCATTGTAAAGTTGGAATGGATTAGACAGGAAATTTAAAATTAAGTGACCAGTGGGAAGATATAATACGGTTTTAGCTTAGATTATAGGAATGAACTATTTAGTACCGGACGTGTAAAAACAAAATTATCCTATGTAAAACATTTTACCTAATATAAATTGAACCATTATCGACAGACCAACATTTTCCTTTGACAATCAATGGAGCAAAATATTAGAGGAAATTAGAAATGCTAAAAATGTTATGTCAAATGGTCACATATAGATAGCTATTTTGTAATCAATCAAGGTGAAACGTTTTACAAAGATTACATTAAGACATCCTATGTAGTTGCTACAAAATTGATAGTTTCATTTATCACTAACTTAGATTTCCAACATTGTATGATAATGTAGTTACATGTGAAATATAGTGTTATTGTTGGATAATTTATGCCAGAAAGATATGTATGTAAAGCAGTAATGATAATTTTAAATTAAATACTCTGTTTCAGGAATAGTATTATAGTAATAAGTGATGAAAGTTGTAGTTGCTTTTGTCATACTTGACTGACATTTCTGAAATGGACTGTATATAGTTTGTAGTTCAAAATTCCATGTATGACGTTTATCATGACTCATGAAAACATAGACTTGAATACATGAGTGAATATTACTCAAATTCTTTGTAAAAGAATCAAAATGTCTTTCATGGAATTTTTATACTATTCATATATGTGCTGATTCTAGAAGATAAGTAAGTATAAGTGTATAAACTAAATCTGATTAAACCAATATAGATCCTATGTCCAGTATAACAAAGTAGAAGAAATATGTTTGTCAGTAAAAACTAATAGTTTTTCGTAATATTTATTAATTGGAAAGTAGTTGAACAGTAATGGTCCGACATAAAATCCACTTCTTATTTTCGATATTTTTGAATGTTTATTCGAAATATTTTAAATGTTATAATGTTTTGTAATTTTAAGCCTGCCTAATGGAATTAAATATGTAAAGTCAAACTAAAATTGCACTCCAGTGATCATAATACTACATTAACCACTTATGCCACAATATTTTCTAAAATTTGCATAAATTCCCTACTGGAATTTATTGTTATTTTATATTGAAAGTTAATATGGGTCTTTACGCTAGCAAAACTGTATGTAGTTAGAGCAATGTATTTTCTTTTAATCATGTTTACTTGCTCTTAATTTTTCAAAAAAAGACAATATTAAACTTTGTTATAATAATATATCTGTTGAACCTTTTAATTATTAGGTACGTCGGCACTTTTATAATTTTTGGCAACTATTTTAAAATATACACCCATTCGAGCAGCAAATTTCAAAAAATTTGGCAGCTACTAAAATTCCGGTTCAAACTCTATTTATTTTTAGGCAGGTGATTGTATGATTGTAAGAAAATTAGGATCCGTCCATTTGGCATTATTTAAATTGAATAAACATTCGGATTTACAGATTTTTTTGTAAATATTGTTTAAGTATGTAATAACCCCAGGTATATTGTAAGTGATATTTCCAACGTGTTTGTTAACGGAATTATTTCATTATTATTTAATGAATTTAATATTGCTTCTGTTTAGAAGATATCAAATTGTATCATACAATATACTATGAGATATATCACTTTGTGTATGTTACTATTTGTGTTAAAAATAAAAAAAGTATGAAATTGCTAGTTTTATTACTGATCCTTCCACTTTTAAGATTTTAAAGAAAGATTTTATAGAAAATCTATCAAACGACGGAATACTTTTACTAGGCTCTGTAGAAAATAATTTGAAATAAGTATACGTGTGGCAATGTTTACATAACAATCCGAATAATACTCAATAGTTCAGTACAGCGTTTGCTGAGGAAATTTTTTTATGTTGAAATTGATTAAGACCTACTTTAGATAATCTTGATTGATTGTTTATGCAGTTTTTGTCAACATTTGGTAAGCAATAAAAGTTATCGTATTCTTTCTGATTGGGAAATGAAAGCCTGTAGATTAGATTTAATGAGATTGCTATTCCACTGCGACCTCTTCAGATCTATTGTGGTCCTCTGAACTAGATTACATTCTCCACCCCGAATCTTTTAAAGTGGATAATCGAAACTGAATATTTCATGTAATTTCTTGCCTGTGGCTTATTCTCATCGCCTAGTACAAGAAAAATCAAATACATTGGCCAGGCAATATCGCACTGACATAAGATGTGCTCAGCAGGTTCCTCCTCTAGGTGATAGAATCTGCACATGGCTTCGGCTTCGATATTCCCATTAGCTTTGCGTGTCTGTTAAGCTTACATTTGTCAAAATATCGTGGAATTCAAAGGTGTTACATGCAAAATGGCTACTTGGCAGTTTTTGACTAACAATTTTTTTCAGCACACTATTGCAAAGGGTTAAAGTCATTTTACATATCCTAGGTACGTAAAGTATCTGACTTGAAGCCATAGTCATACATACCAATCCTCCTTTTTTTCTAAAAACGATAGAAAGGTTACTGGAGAGGTACATATATACAGTGTGGAAACCACTTATGGAATAAAATTCTTTGTCATTATTTTAGAAAATTATAAAAATTGCCGACTCACGTCAACTTTTGAATTGAGTTGTGCGTTATGTAAACATAAATATAAATGTACAGGGTGATTCACGCAAGTATGCCATAGTCGGTGTTGTTTTTTTTAATGAAACACCCTGTATATTTGCATATTTTTGAAATCCTCTTAATGAACCGATTCCAACAAACTAAATAATGTATGGTCAATTATGAATTATACAGGGTGAAATTTTTATTTTTACAGTTATATTAAACACATACGTAAAATACCTGATGTATTTGATTTTAATACATTAAAATAATTGCTCAAAATGTTCTCCACCTAGTTGTTGGCAATAGCACAGTCTCCTATAGAACTTCTCCTTAACTTTGTTTAAAGTTTGAGGTGAAATATTCCGTATTTCTGTAGTTATCCTGTCTTGGAGGTCTACAATGCTAGTTGGTTGTGTTGCATATACTTTGTTCTTGAGATAACCCCACAGAAAAAAATCTAACGGCGTAAGGTCTGGCGATCTAGCTGGCCACTCAATAGTACCTCTTCGTCCAATCCATTTATTGGGGAAGATTTCATCTAAATAAGTTCTTACCATTAAAGCATAATATGGGGTGTCGCCCCGTCTTGCTGGAACCAAACATTTCCATTGGGTAAGCTAGGATCTGTTGGGTTGGGATATAAGTTTGCCAACGTAGGAATAACTTCATTTCTAAGCATATTTGAATATGTTTCAGCAGTCAAATTTCCACCTATAAATATAGGACCAATAATATCGTCGCCTATGATACCGGCCCAAACGTTCACCTTTTGAAGGTACTGAGTATGTGTCTCACGCATCCAATTAGGATTCTCTGCTGACCAATATCTACAGTTCTGTCGGTTTACCTCTCCATTCAATGTGAATGTTGATTCGTCAGAAAAAAGAATGGTACCAAGAGCTATCTCATTTCTGTTCAGCTTATTCATCAATCTTTCGCAGAAATATCCATTCTACGATCTGGATCGTCTTCTGTTAACTCCTGCACAAAAGTTAATTTGTAGGGATAAAGTTTTTCTTTATGAAGACATCTTAGAACAGTTGTATGACTAACATTATTTTCACGGGCAATTTGACGTGTAGGTACCTACCTACTTGAAGTTGGATTCTCTTCGACACAACAAAATATCCACTTTCACATCATCATCAACGAAGTGTGGTTTTCTTTTCAATGGTTTGACATGTCCAAGTTCTCTGAATTGTGCATGAATTTTATACACAGTAGTTTGTGAAATATTAGGAATTCGAGATACCTGTGATTAAATAAGTTTGCCACTATACAACTTGACTTCTGCTGTTATCCCCGTACCCGATCATCATTAAAATCTCAATTCGCTGAGTGTCAGTTAAATATTTCATTGTTATGTCGACAAGGAAAGAGTGTTTGACAAAGATTTTACTTTTTCAGTATAAACTGTCAACACATCAACAACTGACAGAATAGAAAACAATCCACATTATTTACCGATTTAAAACAATCCACATTATTTACCGATTTTGTCTAATTATTGGCGTTTTTAGGCAATTTTTAGGTATTTATGATAAAATTCATGGGCGTAGCAGGTTTTGTTTAATATACAAATACGTCTAATAATTAGTTAGTTTAGATTTCTGATAAATCCGTATTTAGCTACTTTAAAAAAGTACCAATATTTCAAAAGTGTAATAAATTATTAATTTTAAAATTTCACCCTGTATAATTCATAATTGACCATACATTATTTAGTTTGTTGGAATCGGTTCACTAAGAGGATTTCAAAAATGTGCAAATATACAGGGTATTTCATTAAAAAAACAACACCGACTATGGCATACTAGCGTGAATCACCCTGTACATTTATATTCATGTTTACATAACGCACAACTCAATTCAAAAGTTGACGTGTCTCGGCATTTTTTATAATTTTCTAAAATAATGACATAAAGAATTTTCTCCACGACTAAAATAATAACGCACAAATTATTTTTACATATTTAGCTGCATAATGATATAAATTCTTCACACCAGTAAATAATGAAAAGAATTCACTCTCGTTAGCCAATCACATTTTATTATTATCAGAATTCACGCTAAAACGAATTAAAATGGATAAAAAATCGTCCCTTTAAAACGTCAAATACCTAAGATCGCAAATCGCTTCTTACAGCGCGTCGCTTGAAACGTCAAAATAATTATAAAATCTTAATTTCACGTATTATAAGAGAAAAAAAATGGACAACAGTAGCGATAGTGAATATGTACGCCTCCCGGAATTAATTTCATTTATAAATGTTAGGTTCCGATTAAAAATATGAGTTACGTATATATATTTACTCTTTACATTTTTATAAATATGCTCTATACTCTATAGCCTAGTGGTGGTTGACTATGGCGCGGACGATCGAGGTTCGATCCTCACTGGAAGTTTTTTCTTTTTAGTCGTGGAGAAAGTATAGTCTTTCACTTGTGTAGAATGGCTATTATTCACTTGGATGAATCCAAAAACTCGCTCGCTGCGCTCCCTCGTTTTGGAAACTTCATCCGCGTGAATAATAGCCATCATTCTGCACTCGTTGAAGAATATATTATTATTCCATAAGTGGTTTCCACACTGTATAAGAGACGAACTGTTAAGGGAGAAAAGTCCTAAACAATCGTCAATCTGTCTATCAACCAGACAAATCTACGGATCTAGCGCTGGTTAATCTCAAAGACAATAAGAAGACAAAGAGATGTGTAGCAATGGCCACCTTCTTAGACATCGAGGGAGCATTTAATAATGTTACCAAATATTCATTGGTTGATGGTAGGGGAACATCCACAACAATATGCGATGAATAAAGACTTTTCTGAAGGATAGGATAACAATCTCCACTCTGGGGCAAGTCACCATCAAGGCAAGGATGGGTGGAGGATGTCCATAAGGAGGGGTGCTATCACCACTACTATGAGCAATCTCATCGTTAGACGACCTCTTCACAGCAGACTTTTACTGTCATAGGAGCAACGAATTGGCGGATAAAATGGCCAGCCAAGACTCATTTATTGGACCGGAACCCTTCTGCGGCGTCACATAAATATGGCCACAAGGAAGTGGGCGGCACAGGAATCTCTAAAATGATGGGTAATCTCACCAGGACAGAGGCAGGCGTAACAATTCATCAGTGGACATATTCGCCAACTTTTACGGCAGACCTAATAATCAAAGACAGGAAACTGTCACAACCGTAGTAGGTATGTTAACAGAGCACTATAAGCTTGAGTTTGACAGACGAAGCCATGTGCAGATTCTATCACCTAGGGGAGTAAACTGCTGAGCATCATCCTATGTCAGTGCGATTGCCTGTCGAATGTGCGGTTAATTTCTTGTACTAGGTGATGAGATAAGCCAGCGGCAATAAATTACATGAAGGATTCAGTCTTAAGGCTGATTGGCTGCTTAAAAAGAGTCGTAATCTAGATTCAGAGGACCACAATAGATCTGAAAAGGTCGCAGTGGAATATATCAAGCAGCCACATCATCAAATTAAATTCTTATCTAATCTACAGGCTTTATAGATTCCATGGCCAAAAGCTTTACAGCGAACGGCCCAAGCAAAGCTCTCTGGTTTACAGAGACAGGCTTGTCTGGCAATCACTGGTGCTATTAGCTCCACACCGTCAGCAGCCATGGAAATCCTTCTGGACCTACCTCCTCTCCATATATTTTTGGAAAGAGAGGCTAGATGGACAGCATACAGAATTGTACATATTTCTAAATGCACAAATCAGGCTTATGCAGAACGAAGCAGAATACTAGCGGACAGTGAAAGTCACAGTATTCTGGGAATGACCTCTGACATAATGCCTCCAACAGTAAAGTACGACCTGCCTTACACCGTCCTAATTCCAAATAGAGATGAATGGATCCTCCGTAAGGATGAACTATTAAGAGCAGACAGCTGTTGGTACACAGACGGCTCAAAAACACCCTCAGGCTCTGGTGCAGGTGTATACGGGCGCAGACCTAGGACAGAAATTTCAAGCTCTCTAGGATCCTATGCAACCGTATTTCAGGCGGAAATTTACACCATTGTTTCATGTGTGGAGAGAGTGGAGCAAGCCAATCTCATACATAGAACAATAAAAATTTTCTCGGACAGCCAAGCGGCTTTAAAAGCACTTAGCTCTCGCCGTGTTACGTCGAAATTGGTTTTAGACTGCTAAAAAAGACTCTCCTCAATAGGAGAACTCAATAAAGTATTGCTGGTCTGGATCCCTGGCCATTCTGGCATGGAAGGAAACGAGAAGGCAGACTTTCTTGCAAGGGAGGGTGCCGCACGTGTTTCTATTGGACCAGAACCCACAATTGGCATCGCAATAAGTTTTGCCAAACAAACACTAAATACCTGGACATCAAGAAGAGCTTTAGACTTCTGGCATAATTTACCAGGATTGGTTCATTCAAAGGCTTTTATACATCTTTCGAAGTATGTCTCCAAACAAATGTTAGACCATAGCAGGCATGACCTACGTTGTCTAACAGGCCACTGTCATCTGAATCATCATATTCTAAAACTTGGACTGTCGGAAGATCCGACTTGCCGTCTTTGTTTGGAAGATGATGAAACAGCAGAGCATATAATTTGTGCCTGCCCCGCCGCGGCTCGAATCAGGTATCTGATGTTTGGCAGGGTCTCTCTCTCGCCCTCGGACCTGAAATATCATTCAGCAAATAAAATAATCGGCTTTGTTAAGAAGCTGAATTTGTTTGGTGAAATCTGAATAGGTGTGAGCCACAATAGACTCTTGTAAGTCGCAGTGGAGGGCCTTATAGACCCACTCACCACAAACCTAACCTAACCTAACCTATAGATTCCATCGAATTTTCAATGAATTTTTTAATTTTGTTTGATTTTCTGTTCCAGGAATTTGTTTTGGGGGATGGATTTATTTGGAATATATCGGATATATTTAAACTTGCTAATATAGGCCTATCTCAGATATAATAAAAAAATTTTGTCCAATTTTTCATATCAATTTTATTTTTTGTCACAGAATTTCTTTCAGGAGAAGATTTTTTAGGTTACAAAAGTTAATACTTTTACTTTTGACTTTTTAAATTTGGAGCTACAGATCGAATCTGTGCTACAGAACTTTTTTCCAGTCCTACTAATAAATCAAAATGTTTATTCTGATTCATTATAAGCCTTATATTATTTGGTAAAGTCTCGGGGGTAAAGTATTATTTGCATGTTTATTTTCTTAACTGCATGGGTTTAATATTTCCATGCTCAAGCTTGAGTGCGTGGTATAGGGGTTGTTAAAGTAGTGGTGATATTGGATTTTTAAAATTTCTTTATGATGTGTAACTCGTGTTTAATATTTTTGGTTAAAATATTGTAATAAATGTAGGTAGATATTAATATTTTTGTTAATAAATACAAACTTCTGGCAGGGTGCTGCCGGTAGAAAACATCCTGTAAGCCCGAAGCTGGCGGAATATTTTCCATCGGTTGTAGACTTTTTGACTGATTGATTAGGTTAGGTTAGGTTAGGAGTTTGGAGTGGCTCTTTGTCCTATCCCACTGCGACCCTTGCAGATCTACTGTGGTCCTCCCCATATTTAGACCTCGATATCTAGCTTTATTCTGTTTATTAGACCTCTATTAGCCTGGATACCGCCTCCGTTGCGTATTTCTCTGCCCTCGGTTTTTTTCTCCGAGTATTTGAAACCTCACCCTTACTAGGCCTTCGCACTCACAGAGTATGTGCTCCGCGATTCCGTCTTCTTCCTGGCAGAACCTGCATAGGCTGTCATCTGCTAGGCCAATTGTGTGCATATGTTTCCTCAGCCTACAATGTTCGGTCAGCATTTCCCACCATAATCCTCGTCGCGTTTCTCGTCTTTGACATAGTAGGTTAGTATGACAGTTTGGCCGAATGACTTTTAAGGAATAATTTTGCGTGCCTTTGTCCTAGGGTTTCATACCACCAGCGCAACTCCTGGATGCTCTCCTTAATTAGGCATTTAGCAATTCCACAGGAAGGTTCTGGCCCTATCAGTCTGAAATGAGAAGCACAATCAAATTTCAAATGTGTGTTGTTTTCTTATGTATCGAAAATTATGTGTCTTAAAATAATTATTTATTAATTATAATTATTTCATTAAAAAAATTAAATATGATTTTAATAAACAATTTTAAGACAAATTGTAAAATCTTCCTACCTATAATCTAAACCACTAAATTTAAATACCCCGCCTGTAAAAATTAGTTCCGGCACTCCTTCCTGGTGCGCTGCAACCAACGCGATGTCAACTGGTTCTACAGGAACGACAGTATCTATATTATTTCTCTATGTTGTAAGCAGAGATAGATGGACAAATAGTGAGTACGACTGAGATAAGAGATCAGATTGGTACACATTCCATTTAGAAAAACTTGGGTTGACGTCTCAGAAGAGACACAATCTCATTGTCATTGAAACGAAGAAGAAGAAGATAATTGTTTAAAATGTAATGATTACCTATAAAAACTTATTTTTATTTTAAAATGAATTGGTAGAAATTGTATTTTATCAGCAATGGGGTGGATGACTTGTTGCCAATGCAAATCAAACGACGAAAAAGTAATAGAATTGGACTTTTCACGATGTGGGATTTCTGAAATACCCAATGAAGTTTATGCCAACTCTCCGACACTTGAAGTATTGCATTTAGAAGGAAATAAAGTATGGAATTAACTAACAAATTAATTATTTTACAAAAGATGAACTATCCTTGTAATATTGTAATAACAGATGTATCCATTTCAAATCTGGATATACATAAAATATAGCTTTCTTAGTTTGATGAGACACATTTATCCAATGGAAGGCAAATAATTAGCTATCTTTACTCTCACTATCAAAAATGTATTTCTTTGTTCCCAATTTTTTCAAGAAATCCTACCCATTTCATTATTTTAAATTGAATCTGAATACTCAAACTTTCTATTGCCTTAATACAACTGATCCTCATTTAAATATGTGGCTATGATTATGTAGATATTATTTCAATTAGTTTTTTTTTTCAGCTAAAAGATTTGTCTCCACAGTTATTTCAGTGTATTGATTTAAGGTACCTTAATGTGAGTGATAATGAAATCCGAGCCATACCTCCACTGATATCCAAATTGACCAATCTACAAGTTTTAATATTTAGTAAAAATGGTATGGAATATTTTAATAAGTAGTAATATAATCATCAAGCGTTCACATATTTGAGATGTGAGAACTAAACATATCTATACATATAATTTATAAATGAACAATTATACTTTATATAAATAAATTAGTTTTAGATGGTGTTCATCAAAATTTAGATAAACTTGGTAAATTAACAATGTTGGATTTGAGTATGAATGACTTGGGTAAAGTTCCAGAAGCCATAATGAGCCTTATTAATTTACAACAGCTTTGCCTGAATGATACAGGTATTGATTTTGTGCCTGCCAATATTGGAAGGCTATCTAATTTAAGAATATTGGAATTACGAGATAATAATTTGTCTGAGCTACCAAAATCCATTAGACGTTTAACTAATTTACAAAGACTTGATGTCAGTGATAACAATTTATCAAATTTGGTGAGTATTTGTATTTGTAAATATATTCTAGTGAAGTCTTTATTGAATATACTAATAGTAAAGAATTCCACTTATTGTTTCAGACTGAAGTATGTGAGTCACATGGAAATTTGACTGAATTGTGGATAAATGGCAACAATATATCTGAACTTTCTGTATCCATAACTCATTTAAAAAAGTTAAATGATTTTGATGCCTCATATAACAACTTAGAATCAGTTCCAAAAGAAATTGGACATTGGACAAAAATAACCAATTTAATTTTAAGCTTTAATAATTTAGTTTCATTGCCAAAGGCTGTTGGTAACCTTCGAAATCTACAAGTCTTAAAACTTGAATCAAACTTCTTGGAGGAACTGCCTGGCACAATTTGTAAATTAGTTAATTTAGAAGAGCTCAACCTTCAAAACAACTCTCTAATTAAAATACCTAGTGGAATTGGGCATTTGAGAAAACTGGCAACTTTGATTTTGTCTGATAACAAGCTGCAACAATTACCTGTAGGTGAGTACCTGTTCTATTTTAGCAGAATATTACATGCAACTTTTTCAACTAAGGATGTATTTCCTAACTATTCTGTTTTAGAAATTGGTAGTTGTTGTGAGCTGTCAATATTGAATGTCCATAATAATCAACTAGAAAAACTTCCAGATGAAGTAGGACATCTTCAAAATTTAACTACCCTTGGACTAATTGGAAACAGACTCACATACTTACCTATAACAATATCTAAATTACAAAACCTTAAAGCACTGTGGCTAACACCGAATCAGACACAACCTTTAATCCATCTCCAAAATGAACAACTGCCGGATGGTCAAGTAGTACTTACTTCTATTGTTTTCCCACAAACTCCCCTTAGAGAACCTCCAGCTGCACAACTCCCAATGGGTAACCAAAATTGCCATATTACATTTAGTACCGAAAGAAATGACTCAGAAGTAACAGATGCACAGATATCTCTGAGTAGAACACCTACACCACATCATAAGGAATTGAAAAGATTGAGAGAAGTGTTGAGAAGTTCTCACATTCCTGGTAAAAGGGTGAGTTAAAAATAGTTTATTTATTATACAATTAATTGATATCCCAGAGGTTTTAACAAAAACTATTTTTTTTTCTCTTATTTTTTGGGAATCAAACCACAATAATGTTTTTTATTTCGACGTTTCGGTAGCGTTCCAGCTATCGTTGTCAAGATTAATTAGTAATAAAATAATTTTTGGTCCCTATCTGACACAACGAAAAAAATATGATAACTAGACAATCAATAATATTTTGGAGTTAAGACTACAAAACTTTGTTGTCAAATTTTATTAAGGTCCATTCATAGTGGATCACACCTCTGGTAAAATGTGAAATAAAATATTTTATTTTATGACATTCTAACAATATGATAGTCTACTAGAAATGGAATCCAGTGAAGTGCACATTCCAGGAACGGTTTTTATTGGGATAGCGCTTTTTTTTTCGCTTATTTTGGAAATGTTAATAAAACGCGTTTTTTGTTACTTTTTTGTGTATGATTATTTTTGTTTTCAAAACATGTATAACTCAGATTGGTGATTTTGTGTATTGAAGTGTGTATCGATTAACAACTATTCCAATGGTAAATCATGAGAAAACCTGGATAAAAACTTATGATGCTATGCTGATAACGCAGGTACCTAATTGATTATTGGAAATTTCTCTTTCTAACATTGGTAACCAAATTTGACTACATTCGGCTGAAATACTAGCTACACATTTATCTGCATTTAGTTGTATTAAAGCACTTTCTTTGATTTTTCGTCTTTTATTATTGGGCTCTTTCAATATTATTTTTGTCGAATCCCATTGAATTTTATGCCCCTCTTCCCAAGCATGTTTACAAATACCCGACTTAAAGAACTCCCTATCTTTGATGTATTTTTTATGTTCACTTATTCGGACTTTCAATGGTCTAGATGTTTCACCTAAATAGAATTTGTCGCATTCACAAGATATCTGATATATGCAATTTTTTGAAGATAGTTCTTCATTTTTTGGTTTCGTTTTTGTTATGATAGATCTCAAAGTATTGTTAGATTTAAAGCTGGTTCGAATATTGAATTGATTACCAATTTTCTTATTTCTTTCTGATAAACCCTTACCATACGGTATTGTCAAGATCTTAAAAATTATGTTAGCTGAATTATTAATATTATTGTTATTATTATGGGGTATTAACAATGAGCCCTTCTCTATATTGTTGATTTCTTTATTTACAAATTCTGCCGGGTAATTATTAGCATTTAAAACATTTTTCTGTAGAGTTTTCTCCTTTGTGAAATGATTATCATTAAAACAAATGATTCTGGCCCTATCGTATAAAGATTTTAATACCCCTTTTTTAACGCTTATAGCATGGTTTGTTTCAAAATTCAAATACCTATTAGTGTGTGTTGGCTTACGATAAACACTTGTTTCATACCCTGTAGGTGTTTTATTGATAAGAACATCTAAAAATGGTAAAAAATTGTTATTTTCAATTTCAAATTTTATCGATTTTTCTGCTTCATTTATATTTATTAAAAAATCATTCAGAGATACTAAGTCATAAGGCCATATTGCAAAAATGTCGTCTACATATCTCCACCAGACAATTGGTTTTAATTTTTGATTATTTACTATTTTGGCTTCAAAATGTTCCATGTAAATATTTGATAGAATTGGTGAGAGGCAAGAGCCCATGGCAAGACCAAAATTCTGTTCATAAAAATCATTATTCAACTGAAAATATGTTTTTGTTATACATAATTTTAATAATTTTATTATTGCTGCTACGCTCAATTTGGTCCTTTCTGTAAGGGTCTGATCTATTTCTAATTTCGATTTGACAAGTTCTATTGTTTTCTGTACCGGTACATTTGTGAAGAGACTAACTACATCAAAACTGACCAAATAATGGCTTTTGTTGAACTTTAAATCTGATAGTTTTTCTAAAAAATGATTGCTATTTTTGATGTATGAATCTGTCTGTCCTGCGAGGGGTTCAATGATTTTTCATATATAAAATTCAACGGGATTCGACAAAAATAATATTGAAAGAGCCCAATAATAAAAGACGAAAAATCAAAGAAAGTGCTTTAATACAAGTAAATGCAGATAAATGTGTAGCTAGTATTTCAGCCGAATGTAGTCAAATTTGGTTACCAATGTTAGAAAGAGAAATTTCCAATAATCAATTACCTGCGTTATCAGGATAGCATCATAAGTTTTTATCCAGGTTTTCTTATGATTTACCATTGGAATAGTTGTTAATCGATACAGACTTCACCAAACTGAGTTATACATGTTTTGAAAACAAAAATAATCATACACAAAAAAGTAACAACAAACGCGTTTTATTAACAACATTTCCAAAATAAGCGAAAAAAGCGCTATCCCAATAAAAACCGTTCCTGGAACGTGCACTTCACTGGATTCCATTTCTAGTAGGCTATCATATCGTTAGAATGTCATAAAATAAAATATTTTATTTCACATTTTACCAGAGGTGTGATCTACTATGAATGGACCTTAATAAAATTTGACAACAAAGTTTTGTAGTCTTAAACTTCAAAATATTATTGATTGTCTAGTTGCCATATTTTTTTCGTTGTGTCAGATAGGGACCACAAATTATTTTATTACTAGTTAATCTTGACAACGGTAGCTGGAACGCTACCGAAACGTCGAAATAAAAAATAAAAAACATTATTGTGGTTTGATTCCCAAAAATAAGAGAAAAAAGAATAAGTAATGCCACAAGGAACTTACAGAAGATATTTAAAAACTATTTTTTTCAAATTACTACACATGTTAATAGAGTACTTTTATCTGAAATTTATGTGAACTATTACATCAAGATGCTGCATTATTCATAGTATGTTTTTCTTTTAAGCCATTAAACATTTCTGAAATTAAAGAAGCCAAAGTAACAAATATTTCAGGAGATCTAGCTATATCTCAAAATAGTTTAAACAGTCACGAAACAACAGAAATTCCTGAAAATCTATCAGACATCGCTAGAGACATGAGTAAAACCCCTCCAAAACAACCACCGCCATATCATATAGCGGCTGTTTACTCCAAAAACGCACATTTATTCACTCAAAATCAGAATGCAAGTCCTCCAAGTCCAATGGACCAACCAAAACAGTTTAGTCAACAACAACCTGCTAATATCCATATGCCAACTCCCAAACTACCAAGCAATAGGAATCATATTCCAGTATTGCAAATTGCCGATACAAATAATGGTTATAAAGATGTTAACGTGATGTGCGAGAATGATTTGAATCAAAGCAAACAGATTGTTAAATGGCCATTTGGAAAGCATAAGGTTTGTCAGGTTTTGGAAGTTGAAATCCCTGCATCCTTTACTCCTAAAGACATTCGTATTGTTGGACAAAGTAATGTAAGTACTTTTTACTCTGAATTAAGTATAGTAAAAACTTTTGTTAAGTACTAAATATGATATGACCGCAGAAAATTATTCTATCGAAAATTTACAAAGGGATCTGTAAAATTTTTTCTAGGATTATATTTCTTTTCTTTTATTATACTGTATTGTATGTTTTTGGAGGGAAAATTTACCATAAATCTATTGTGTGCCCTTCTTCTACTCAGTTCCAGGAAAGTCATGAGTCTAGTATCTCCTTTAGACCTATTTCCTAGAGGAATTTTAGGATATCTGCAGGCTTCAACTTAGGTAAGTGTCTCTCTTCTATCCAGTAGTCTCCAGGTGTTGTGCCCTGGGATTCTGTAGTGTCGTATATTTCACTGGAGGTATATCAGATTAGAATTCAAGATAATCCAAATTATCTGTTAACATTTGTTTCAGATAGAGAACTCTTTGTTGGAATAGGGAATATTTCTAGTTGTCAGACGGAATTGTGTCTCTGACCTAATTGATATTAATTTTTGACAAGCTCTATTTTGTAAATTGCTTGTTTCCTCTGTCTGGCCTGTACTGCACCTGTCTACTTTTTTCCAATGCCATTTTTATATGTTAATCTTGTTTGTGGAGTCCTTGAGTAGAAAAAGTGCATTTATCGCCCGATACGAAGTGGATTGTGAAAAATGTGTTTGAATCACTGGAACATGGAGGTTATAATATAATCGTTGAAGCGAAAGAAACTTGCATGTTGACCAAAAGCCCAATATCCACAGTAAAAGATCTTATCAATATGCCAATACATAAACGAAAAAACTGAATTTTACCGACTATGGATCTGTTCCTGTTTACTATACAATGAAGGATTTTCAAACTTTCTTACTAAATCCTTGGCCAGATGCCGAGTCAACTAAATATTGTGAAACGCTCTTTAATTATCGACCTATTGCCTTATTCTGAACTTGATCGAAATAAAAATTCCTTTTTAAACTCATCTCAAAATTGCAACAATTTAGCTTCTTACCTTACACTAATGGCTCAATGTTCTTAGTACACAGTATGGTCCAAATAAAAGGAATACATTCTTTATTTACTAAACCGGTGATTTTAGGGGAAATTCTGAAACCCGTCGATGTTTATTTTTAAATAAGCCCTTCGTCAAATTTTTACTTTTGACGCTATCTATGTCAGCGTTATAACATCATCAAAGAAATTTTTAAATAAAAAAATGGGTCTTGCCATACAATAATTGAAAGGCTCTTCAAATATCTATTTAAGTATTGATTCTCTTACTGATATTTTGATATTTACTAGTTCTAATGAAACAACTTTGTAAATTGTGCCTGTGTAAATTTAAGATGAACTTTTTTTAGGGTTTGTATATAGATTACATAGATCCACAAAGTGAAGTCTTTCAGAAAATTTGTATAGGAGATAAAATATTGGCCATTGATGAAATCGATTATACTATCATAGAACCGATAATAGCCTATCAAGATGCATGCCAAAGATTGAGCAACTTGAAAACCGTCACTGTCTCTAGGAACCCGCCACTATAGTTAAGTGGTTAGAAGTATAAATTTACCTTCAATCTTCGCCAGTATTTACATAAATACATTTTCAAACGACATATTCGATTAAGTTCGTACGAGATATTAGAATTTTGTCACTTTTTTTTAAAGCTGCAATTAAGAATTGTTATACTGAGTGTAAACTATCGAGGTAACATATAGTACTGACATAATATTTATTAACATTTGTGTGCAGGGATTATATATTTATACCGTAAGTTATCATCAACTTTGATATTTTAATTAAAATGTCTTGTGCAAATTTAAAATAACGTCTCAAATTTGTATTACGTTCATATGTGAGTACAGATACGGGTTAAGTTAGGTATTATTATCCACTATTGAAAAATAATTTCTTCCTCTCTTTTTCTTTTATTTAGCAAATTTTGGTATCCAGACAAATTCATTTTTTTTTCTGACATCCTGTACACTAAAGAAATTATGACGTAAGTAAACAAATTGATAAACTATTCATGTAAAAGGGAAATGTTTCGACGTCTGAAACTCAAATTCGAAAGTATTTTCTTATCATTACTTATTTCAAAATTTTTATAAATAGTAATATTGGTGTTTTGGCTTTCAATTTTTAATAAATCTAAAATAAAAAATAAAGATAAATTCTTAATTCAGAACACAAACTCAGGTAGGAAAAAACGCTTGTCTTCTCGTTGCAATCCAAATTTCCGGCTCAAACATGAATAAAATCTGATTTGCCCTTATATACGGCGCGGGCTTGCAATAATAAAATAAACAAATACATATTTTCTTGTTATTTTTGGGAAATTAAACCCCAATCTGTTTTATGGTTTCATTTTAATGTATCGGTAGAATAATTAAATTTCTTTAAAATGTTGGACTCTATCTGATGCTTACAAAAATTGGACAACAATCATTGATAATATTTTGAAAAAAAAGGTCCATTTACAGTACTTGAAATTTGAAAATTTGACATTTCTTGCAAAATATCAATAATTGTCTAAAAATTTAATTATTTTTGATAACAGTAGCTGGATCGCTAGTTTCCTAAAAATACCAAAAGATATTACAAAATATCTGTTTTCAAACCTTGAGTTATTTTGTAATTAAAAATACGGACAGATTGTCAATGAATAATAGTATCATCATTTCTATTCAAATTTTGTTTCAGAATATTTCAAGTTTACAAACAAGTCATTCCTAGAACTAAGAAAATAATTTTGTTGTAAATATTTACCCATTATTTAGTTTTAATTGTTGCTTACATGAATCCACTTAAAGTCTAGAAATCACCGTCAACAATTATCGCAATACAACCCTTATTATACAAATATGTAAATTGCCGAATGAATTTCTAGCGGAAAATTATTTGATCCCGTTGTATATACGTGTAACTAAATTGGAATTAGCCCTACTATTTGATTAATACTAAGTTTATTGATAAAGTAATTTGTTAGCGTATTATAAACATATAATATAACTGTTGCAAAAATGAGCATTTTTGATATATAAATATATACTAAAAAAGCTACAAGTACAAACAGACAAATATTATTGAGGTTAGCAGCAAAAAATAAAAAGTGTAGCTTGGAAATATAAAAAGAGTACATTTTTCCTTTTTTTTCTGCCAACCTCAATAATATGTTTGTATATATGTAATCGATGTAAACGGTATTCATAGTTTTACATAATATACTCGAGGGTTTTTCCATAACTCGCATCATTTACACTTTTTTATAACATTTTTAAAGCTTTATTATTTTTTCTTCACAGTGTGGTTATTCATGTATTAAGTATTAAGATAATATTACTAACATGACTGATTCAAGTATTTTTTGAGGATAACAATTTTTTGTGTGATATTTTCAGTCATTATTTTTCTACAAAACCTTAAGTCTATTTTATATTTACTTATAACTTTATAGTCCTTCGAGTTGGTTTTTGAGAAGGGTGGTAAGCATTATACATAATAATTAAAGTTCGGAATAACTAATGTATTTATTTGTTTCTATGTGATCTCATTTAAATATAACGTTAAACGTGACACTTTTCTACCATTTTGTTCGATTAAGTTAAGTCACTGACTATCATCTATGTAATCTAGTTACCAAATATATTATTCAAGTTTCATAGTTCAAAAATACGATTTTAATTTCACAACGATTTCTCAAGTTAACATTGTATTTGGAGGTTGAAATAATCTCAAACGAAATGACCAACCCAAACAGTCAGTGGTGAAGCAGCTGGAAGAATAATGGGATTATCAAGTAGTTATAGAAAGAACAATAACAGGGTAAGTACAACAACTACGTATTCAGTTGACGACATCTACGCTGTCCACCCGATGGAATTCCATGAATAAGATCCTCCGATTTGAATCGTGACAACCACAATCGAATCAATTCAGTTTGGGATGATCTGAGGAGAATTATTCGGCATAAAATATATTTTTTTAGTGTAATATTCATAGATTGGAGACATTGAGAAGTTTTACCACCCTTCCAAAACAATATTTACAACGATTAGGAACAAAATAGAATGATTTATCCGTCTCGATTTGTTATACAAAAAAGTACCAGTCGTGACATCGACATTGATGCTCCGCTGCCATAATATTGTGCCAGTGGTCGGTATTAAGTTGTTAAATTGTTGTGGGCGATTATATTGGAATAGTTCTACATCACATATTCAGTTGAAGGTCCCGTTGGAGAACAGTTTTGGGTTTGAATATATTTTACATTATATTATTGTATGAACGAATACATCTTCACAAAATATTCTAAATTACAAACAATAAAACTCAATTTCTCGAAATATTTAAACATTACGCTATACCTACAACTATAAAGACCGAAACAGCAAACCGTAGGCAGATAAAAACGGCCTAGTAGGGATTCAACATGTGTCTGAGGATGGGCCATCCTATTTTGTCCATATCCCTAATCGTGGGTATATTTACTTTTTTACATTAATAGGGATATGGGATGTTGACTATTTTTGGAAAAGTGTCTTGAATCGTGCATTAGTACCTAATATAGCTGCAAATATTGTTGTTTTTAGTATATCTACCATAGCAACTATAATTTTTTTAGTTGAATGCTGTCAACATCCCAATTATGTTCAGTGATTAAATATTAGCATTTATAGATATAATTAGTTTTAAATAAATCAAATTCAGAATCAAAATTTTTGAATTGTTGAAAAAAATTCTATATTGTGCAATGATCTTTCAAAATTTTTTAATATAATTGTGATATGTCTTCCAATGTTACAAGAATTTGTAGGATTAGCTTTTAGTTATATAAAATGTTTGGGAATAGATCTGCTATTTGCTGTTAATGTTGTATTAGTAAATATGAACAATTTAGTGCCTTAAGTTTACATTTTTTTTTTCGATTAAAAAGGAGACTGCCGCTTTAGCTTATAAAAAAAAGTAGTTCGTAATTTCCAATTTACAAACCACATATGTTTCAAGTAAATGTTATTTTTTACTGAGACAATTTCTGTGGCTCTTTTGTAACGAGAAAATTATCGGAATGGCTTGTATGACAAATATACAGTCAATCAGTCTAATAAAATTTTCGCAAAATTTCAAGAATTGGTTACGCATAATTCAGTAACAAAGTGACATGAAAACTAAATTTTTCAAGTTATAAAGATGTGATCTCCTTTGGGTACACTTTTTCTTATGTTTCGTATAGTTTTTATTTAATATTTTTAAAAATATACAGGGTGGTCCTTGAGTAGAAGTACAGTACAATCTTCACTTTAAATATTGCGATTTAAACCAACTAGCTTAAAAAAATGTATATTTGTTAGTATCTCCAAATATTAACAGTTTTAGAGATAATTACATTTTAGTGATCAACTACCTGATTATTATTTAATTAAAGTTGTGTTTACAGTAATAACATTATATTGTCTAAAGTAAATACGTCCACCATTTTCTTTCGTCTCATCTTAAAAATCGTCCACTTTCGCCCAGCAGTGTTGAAATTATTGAAAAAAACAAAAATTAAAATTTCATATTTAACACCCTTTATCTCTCTTAAAATCAACATTTTATTAAAGCTAGTTGGATTAAATCTCAATACTTTAAAGTGAAGATTGTACTGTACTTCTATAAACAATTATTTAAGGACCACCCTGTATATATGTATATACCTTTTGACAGTCTTATATCTCAAAAATTGTTCGGGTGGAAAGTATGCAATTTGACCGCTATAAACAGTTATAACTAATACTTATATTTATTATGAAATATATTTTTTAACTGGTATATGTTATTACATTTTTAGATTCATATTTCAAAAACAAATTCAACCATGATTCTGTTATGCACTAATGGTACTATGAGCTATTAAATGTACAGAGCTGCATACTAACTTATTTTATTGGAAAACTCTAAACAGGCAATTGAAAAAAAAAACATAAATACTCAAATGGATTACCATGTACATTGACATAATGTTCAAATCCTGTTAAAATATTTCTGGTACATCCTGCAATAATCCTTTCGGGTATTTGTGGCCACAAAGATGTGTGCCACGACATAAGAAATCTGATTTTTTTAAACTAATTTTTCATTTAAAAAAAAATTAGGTCTGATGTGTCAAATCTAACTTCTGATTCGTATTCAGCAGGTCAAAATACATAAGAAAAATATCGATAAATTGTCAAAAAAAAAAACAATTTCTTGGATTTACTGATCGACTTGCAATTTTAAAAAAACTGGAGGGTGATGGAGTAATTCTGGATTCGTGTTCAGCGAGCCAAAATACATAGGAATACAAATTTTATACTTGTCATCTGAAAAGTTTTTGTGATATAAGGCTGTCAAAACGTCGTGGGACACCCTATATTCATTTTGAGGTTACGTAGATGTATATTTTGTTTATGTTTACTCTATTTACCTCATATTTAATTTTTTATAACAGGCTGTGAATTTCTCTAAAGATATAAAACTTTAGTTATGTAGTTGATAATTTTGAGTATTATTTATTTTTTTTGAGCTGCCAAATAACACTCTAGATTACTAGAGGCGGATTATTTATTGTACTGAATAACCTATTGTGAGGCGTTAGCTTTTGTAACATTTAAAAATAAATTGTTTATAAGATTTTATTAACAAACGTCATGTCTTTCATTCCACATATTCAAACAAATATTAATAACAGAGATAGTATTCTTTGCAGTACAGAAGATACACATTTATATTATTCCCATTAACGGAAAAGAAAAGGATACAAATGATGGGTTTTGGAAGATTCAGTAAAACAACGTAAGTACTCTAAGGCAACGTTTTATTTACAAAATTCACAATATTACATCAAACACTCGAAAAGCATAATATAAAGAATGAGATTATGGGTATATATACAAATAATCCTAATATATACAAATTTAACTAAACTATTTATATGTCTGAATTATTACCATGATATTCTGTCACAATTTTCAGCTTTTAGATTGAATTTTGTAAAATGTATGAACGAGCTAAATAATATGGGATTCGCACTCCACTAATTCGCTATACTTAATAAAGTCATATTAAAACACATGATCGGAAAGCTTAATAGAGGAATAGGGATGTTGACTGTTTTTGGGAAATTGTTTTAAATCATGCATCCACCAAATGAATTCATTAAGTTTCTGTTGTTCGTGCTTTCGAAGTTTCTTTATTCATGGTTATTATCCAGCGGACCAATTTATATCGGTTTTAGTTGTAGTTCGTTGTTGATGATGTTGAGATTTGATTAGTTAAAACACAAGCACCGCCAAGAAATGTTAGTAGAGGTACTTTTGCATAAATAATTAACTCTGCTGATGTCAAGGTAATAGTTTTATACTAGTATTACGCCTTACATATTCAAAAATTACTTCTCAGCACATCTCAACTGATAGTTTTTAACTTCAAACTTATGAAGCGATTTGATATAAGCAAGGCCGCTCTTAATTTACCACTTACAGATTGGAAGCTTATAGTGACCTAAACGGGCCAAGGGTTTGTGGACTTTTTCACATCGTTTAAATTAGTATTCGCACTTTATCAAGAACACCTTATCGCTAGTTTCTAATCCGAAAGTGGTAAACTAAGACCGGCCTTGCTATATTAATGGATATTTCTAGCCTATTGCAACAATTTATAACGTTACAGAAGTCAATGACATAGTAGATATTTTTCAGGAGTAACGACAGATGAATTAAGGACCCCGCAAGGAGCTTATGGGAAAGTAGTCTGGGTCAAATTGGCTAAAATTTTGATATGTTATCGACGTTCCGAATAAAAGTTATCATTACGCCAATAAAATCATTAAAATTTTAAGCATTTACAGAGCGCGACAAAAATGATTAAAAAAACTAATTCCTAGTCACTTTTTCTTCTTGTTTATCAAATAAATATTATCAATATAATAAGAGCCAGACTCGCATTAAAATAAAATTATTATTAAATTTAGAAAATTGAAGTATCCTCACAAGACAGACCTTTACTATTCTAAAATTAAGCTGTAATTTGGACTAACTTGACGGTTTAAAATTTTTTTATTGGAAACGAGTGTAATGAAAGGATATCAGAATAATCTGCACTAAGAAAACCAGAATATTATTTAATGGTCCCAACCACCTACCATTCGTAATTAAATCATGCAAGTAAGAATTTTTCATCAGTTAACTACTTGCTAGAAATCACAGATCTAGTAAACCATTAAATTAGACTCGGCAAGTTTTAAAAGAAAGTCATAAGATGTATTTTTAGTGGAAATAATCCTTAATGTCCACTACAGAATAGTTACATTTATTTTACTTTTTTGAATGTAAACTCCTTATTAAAAATATCATTGTCATATCATCCCCATTATAAATACTTATTCATACGCATATAATCCTGGATTTAGAATGCTTTATTTTCAGTGTTCAATAAACAGTTGAAGACTTTATCAAAATTTTAAAATTGTTCTCCACAAGATAGGTAATCATGCCGACTAGTTTTTTAAATAAAATATTTTGTTCTATACCTATTGGGGAAAAATTTGTGCTTTATGAACGATTGATATTCACTGATTGCAACAGAAATAAATACAAAATCGTAATTAATTAGCTGGAAACCAGATGACTGAAAATAATAAGTTGAGATACAGTTTGTTTAGAATCTGCTTGTATATGAGCAGTTTATGTATTGTCATGTATGTTTGCGTTATTCTAACTCTAACAGTGGGAAAATTGCTATTTACAATTCAAAATTTTTATTTATCAATTAACTTTTTTTAAATAAAGTGGAAATCTGTACTTTATGGGAATTATTGTCAAAAATATATTATAGTATAAAGAAAGTTTGTTTTGATTGTTAAAATAACGAATTACGTTCAATTTATTGCACTTTGCAACAGCTTGTGTAGTTGCCTGCGTTACTTTTTGACAAAAGTCTTCCGGATAGACAAAATATATACATTCAAGGACTTTGTGATTAGAACTGTTTTTCTAAAATACACCAAGTTTTGTTGAAAAAATTAATAACCTAGTAAAATATTTACTTTTAATATGTACAAAAATATTCGAATCGATTTGATGTCTATATACATATTATACATAATGCAATTGCTTTTTATTAGCTATAATTTGGATATTTTACAAAGGTAAAAATAGTAGTTGGTTTTATTCAAATAACACTACAACAACATTATGATTTTATACATAAAATATATTTATAAGCAACTGCAAAATACATTTTATATGCAACTACAATGTGTAACCCACTCAATTATTCTTCAGTTGATGAAAAAATTGATCCAAAATTTAAATTTTGATATGAAGGACCTGCCAATTTGAATTAATAGAATTTAAAAAATATAAAAAAATTAAATTATAGGGCAAAGGACAAGAAATACAAACCAATTTTTGTTCAAGTAAAATATGCAGCACCAATCAAGATTTTTCTTTTATTTTTGATTAAACATCAGACTTAAGCATCATCAGTTAACTGAAAAAATAAAATATTAGTAGAATGTCTAGGTATTACGCCAACGAAGAACTAAGCGAACAAAAAAATTACTGGAGAAAAAATAAATTATCATTAACTAGCATTTCTCCAATCGTCTTCATTCCCAAACAAGAAAATGATTATTCCCAGGAAAAGTGAATCAGGCCAATTCATGTTAAAGACAATGGAGAAACTTTATTGCTACGTGAAAGGCCACTACACTAAAACCAACATGCCTATCAATCAGGAAAATACTGGTGTCGAAAATTGAGGAAATAAAGAAATAGCTCTCGCCAAACGGGCGATAGGAAACACATGATGACTGAATCCATGGATCGAACACTGGCTCTACACAACTGTAGTGAGGCCCATGGACATCTATGCAAATTATCAGGCAGCACTGAAATTTTTAGCATGACATCAAATCTAGACTGGTCTGGGACTGCCTTCAAAAACTCTTAACCTTGGAAAACCAAAATAGGGAGCCAGTGGGTCCCAGGGCCCAAGAATATTGTAAGCAATGAAACGGCAGACACCCTGGTAAAGCTAAGGTCTGAACATTAACTGTCTCTGAACCAGCATTTGAAATATAAAAAACTTCAGCATGTGGTTGTACATCTCTGTGGAAGAAACAGCCTTACACATTCTCTTTAAATGTGAAGAACTAGAACAGAATTTCTCCAAGAACCTAGTTAAAAATTGAAAAGTTGATTCTGACAAGGTCTCTTCATGTAAAATGTACAACCAAGATCATAAAAAGCCTAAAGGCTGAGGAGCCGAGGACTCGAAACCTCGACTGTATGTAATGTACAAACTCAAGCAATACCTCAAAATTTTGAAAATGTATCACGAATGCGAGTCGTTTAGTTCCTTCGCCACGTTTTAATACCTTTTTATTGCTACTCATACTACGCTAAGCTATAGTTGTGCCTTTTGGGTATTTAATATAATAGTTTAATAATCAAGATAAAAAAAATGCCCTTCCAAAATCTGTTTGAAGATGTTATAGTAACAAATACATTCATCATTCAATTTCATGTACATGTATTTCAGTAGTATAGGAAACCTCAATACATAATTTTAATTCAGCAATTTCTTAATTTTCTTCTTGCTTTCTAAAATATATTAAATACCAAAACCGCCTGACTAAGTCTGCAATAAATTAATTACAACAAAACTATTTGATTTGTTTGTGAATACATCTTTTAGCACACCTGAGGTGGACAAATAAATAATTTTAATGGGATAAACACTATTGGAAAATCGCCAGTAATGAAAAATCACGGAATCAATTTTTTTTTCAGTTGGATGGTTCATTTGAATAGGCCATCCACAAAAATTGCCATTATGTTGAAAGTTATTTGCAAATAATGTCTAAATAAGGCAAATGAAATATTTGTATATAAATTTTATTTATTCATCAACTTCAGATGCAAATGAATATTTGTTGTGCTTGTTTGTAATATTATTCTATCAGTCATTGCTTGCTCTGAGGTGGTAAGATGCTGCACTATTGTTGCATATGAATGTTAATTTTTACATTTGGATATATCTTACGTGTGAAATAATAAAGAGTATAAAAATTATTAGTTTGAATTGACATTCACGATTCATTATGATGATAATAAAGCATATTTTCTACAAAAATCAAATTCAAAAATGATTTATATTAAAAAAAATGAACATACTACTGAAATAAGTTTCAGTATTTGATAACAGCACTATCAAAATTTGTACTATATGTAAGTATAGTTTACCTTAATTATATTGTGTTTAAAATAATTGCTGTTACTTAAATTACAGATTTTTTTTTCACAAAAAATACTTATTGCACTTGCCGCAACTCAAAATAATTAAAGGCATTTTTAAGAAAAATGTCTACAAATTTTATATTTGCTACTCTTCTAAATTGAATCCCTATTTAATTGTTGAGCTATTGGCTAGGCTTAATGTGTTTTATTATTTAAAAATGCCTCTAATAAGATGCTTTTTGGTAACTTACTGTAAACATAAATGTGAATAATTATTCAATTCTACTCCACGATGCTGAAGATTAATATCAATTTAATAAATAACTGATCATATTTTGAAAATTTTCTTTAAAAGCCGTTGTTGCTTTGAAAACCATGAATATATTTGTCAAAATCAAATCTAGTTTATTTAATTGTTTTCATTAAAAGACAACTTTCGTATCTCAAATACTGTACCTTTCTCTAAAAACACGTTCTATGTTAACAACTTATTGAATAAATATAAAAATATCACACATACAATATTGCATCCCGAAGGGTGCGAAAAGTTTTGATACTGTATATAATCGCTTATATACATAGTACTCATACATCTTTAAACATAAAGATTAAAATACGGAGTTGATAAAGTTTCCCGATCGTCAGGATGACATTGTGGTTTCTTCAAAATCATTAAAATAATCTTAATTGATTCAGAAGGTACTTAAAAATAAAAAAAAAAACCATTGGCAACCGTTTGTGTATATCACTTTTCACTTATCCTATACCAATGAAAATTTGAGTTTTGATAAGAAAAATAACTAAAATCACATGTACTATACATATACATTGTGTCCCAAAAAGTTGTATACAAATGGGGAAAAAGTTTCTTAGATTTCACAAAAAACTAAATTTTCAAAGCATTGTCTATAATACAGGGAAAACAAAAAATAATTTAGATCAAGAGAAAAATACGCACGAACAGTAGTGAACAGTAAAATGTACATTCAGAGAATAATATTTTTTTGTGTACAACTTTTTAAGACACACAGTATATTAGGATAGTTTGGATTCACATTAATAAGCCTAGGCTTACATATCTTGAAAGGTTTGTTGACATAAAACGTGTAAAATGCTCAGATGTCACAATATAAAAATATAAAAAAAAGAAATAAATTGAATAATGGAATTAATAAATGATCTTTATCACAAGAAATATTTTTTAGTCTCAACTATTTAGAAAATCAAAATTGTCCAAAAAAAACCTAAATATGGTTTTATATTTGGGTCAAGTTTTCCTGCATTCGTACTTCTACATATTCTTTAAACATATAGCATGGTGATATGGGGTCAACCTCACAAATATGGTTAGCAAAAATAATCAATGTTTACAACGATTATATACTTGAACCTCGAATTATATAAATATACGTAGTGTGTATTTTAAACACAATACACTGACGATCAAAAAAATATCTTTTTAAAAACTAAAATAAATAACAATGAGCAATTACAAAATCGATATGAGTTTCTATATAAAAAACGCCCTATAATTGCTCATATTAAGTAACAAATATTTATATATCGATCCTTGGTCTATACTGCAACGTTAGAGGTGGATTTTGAAAACGCCATCTGGTCACATATACAAATTTCAATGTATGATCTTTACCCAGTAATTCGTCATTACATAAAATATCAATCTGAAAACACACAAAATATACATAAATGTAACAAATTTGATGAAATAAAGCTAAATTTCAATAAAATACTTCAAAAAGATAAACAAACATATAAAACCCTTGAGCAATCAATTTTTCTAATGAAATTATACAATTCATAAGTACTAAAAGTAATTATTTCTTGAAGAGTCATGTTTATTAACAATAATCAATTATTAACTCAAATTTTGTAAACATCAACAATTAAAATATAAATAGTACCAATGTTTTTAAATGAATAATATTAAATAGTGCAAATGAAGTAGTTATGCATGATTAAATAAAAATGTTTGTACCTAGTAAATTTAATTTTTATCTCATATGAATGCAATGAAAATATTTATAATGTAATAAAAATAAGGGTTGAGGATAAAGCATGTTTCAGTAGTTCAAATATAGCATTTAACCTTTTTTAGTTATAATACCACAATGAATTTCTATTATGATTTTGTCATCAAGGTATCTTTGTGTCAAGAAATATTATATGAACATAAAGTTTACCACTATTTAATTACTTCAACAAAATGTTAAATGTATCAGAGCAGTAGCAGTCTATAATCAGCAATCAAAAAGAACTAAATATACAAGAGCAATACTTACATCTCTATACTTCTCCATTCCATTCAAAACCTTTTTTGCTACAAATTTTTTCAAATGTAAAATGGTTGCTTGAGCAGAACATCTTATAAATCTTCTTTTCAAAGTTTTCAAATTTGAACTAATACACTCTAAACACACATTCACTTGTTCATCTTGTCTATGATAATCATTTTCAGCATGACTATTATCTACATGGTTATCTTCACCATGTACTTCACCATTTGTAAGAGGTATATCTTTGGGATATGGCAGGCCTCTTTGTCTATAAAATTCTTTTTCACGATTTATTTCATCTGAAAAATAAGTTTTATAACTATTGCTACTCATATAATTTTATTTAAATATTCACTTTCCATCAGTTTTAAATATATATATTTGTTTATAGATTGGTTAATATACTGGTGCATTTCACAGATTGCAAATAAAGCTTTAAGTTTGTAACACTTTCAACATTTTATATATGTATGAAATAAATGTGGTTGGGTTTGCTTCCTTGAATAACTTATTCTTCGGTCTTACCTTTTTGTAAATCTGGTACTAGTTTATAAACAATATCTTGCATAGTCCTATCGAAACTGATATACTGAAGTGGATGGGACTGATGAATTACTATAGTACATGTTGGACAAGTATTGTTTTCTTCCAAATGTTTCACTAGACATGTCTTGCAAACTAAAAATAAGATATATTCATACATAAATAACTTTTTATTCAATATGCTGTACAATACTTACAAGTATGCAAACATTCTGTAACAGTTGTTGCGTCTATAAGATAACCCCTACATATTTTACATGTTATATGACTATTCAGGGCTTTAAGTTTGATTTTTCTTTCCATTATCATAATTTACAATAAACCATAATTCTATAAAATCTCTAATTCTAACCCTAATTGATACACAAACAAAAATTACCAATGGTTGTCTAAATATTCTGTCATTTGCGCTTGCGTTGACACAACATGTTTGACAACTAATCAGGAGTATGTTCTGCATCCTGAATTTAAAATCAAAATAAATAGAGTGCCCTTCGATTCACACAAAAATCGCGTTGACTGCATAGAAAATCCGGAAAATCGTTTCTATTCAATCAATGCGTGCATGATAACACTGAGACTTATTAAATACTATACTCATTCTCTCAACTATGATCGTAGTAACTATACTGATTTTTTAAGATGAACGTCTACTAGGCGGCCGAATACCATAGATCCAAATGTGACGAGACGAGGGGCCATGGAGAAATATAATAAAATTATTTTGTCTATGCGAGGGGCCTTTTCGAACTCGTTTCAGTAAGCTCGCTCCAGTGAAAGATATGGCAACAGCGCGTTGTTTGGTGGTTTTAAGGTGATAAATAAAACATACTTATTTACAATGACAAGTTACTATCATTAGCTCAACTCATCTGTCACTTTTACCACAGAGTACATATGCAATAATTTCTACTTGGCCTTGGCGTGCTCGCGTGTCTCTATGTCCCATCTCACAATGATGGGAAACATCATAGAGAAACATAATATATTTTGTCCACGACCACCTAATAATAAGTCAATATTTTACCTCCTAACTAAAGGTATATGGTACCCATATATCAACTGTCGTGAATTATGGTTCATAATACACTGTAGTGTATTATGGTTCATAATTCACGACTAGAGATGGGGGTACAATATGGAATAAACTAGTAAATCTGTGTATTTTGTTCGGGAAATTTGTTTCCGACATATATCGTATCTATAAAATATTGTAATTTTTAGTATTGATACTTTTCATAACGATATTTTCTAATATTAAGTATTTTAAAACAATATATTTATAACGGTAAGTTGTATTGATACTTTCTACAGTATCGCCCATCTCTATATATGTCAAATTATTTGAAGTAGCTGCCACAACATTTTGAGGTTAGTAATATGCCAAATCGCTACTGACTATATTAATAAGTAAATTAAGTGTCGTGGACAAAGTATAGTATTCTACTCGCAATTTATGGCCATAATTCACTTGGTTGACTTGCGCCCCTCGCCTGCGGCTCGTGACGCAAACGTCACCCATCGTGAATTATGGCTATCATAAATTGCTCGTTTAATAATATACTATTATTTTGTCTATGAGAAACAACACAGTAATAGTGACTTCAAAATTTGTGTTTTTGAGGAAAGTGAAGGAAAAACAACAACAGCATGTCAGTCTCAGTTTATTGGTGGAAATATGAAAATATTAGGACAATGCAAACTAGGAACTGTGTGTCTTAATTCGACAGTAAGTATACATAATTATTATTGATATTCTAACATTACCTGGAAGTAGAAATAAAAATGGACCTAAGCAAATAGACTTTTGTTTAATAGGAAAATACGTCTTAAAATAGAATATAATTTTTTACTTTAATTTTTTCAGTTGAATTTTTCCAAAATCTATCTTGGCTAGGTCTAAACTAGGACTTTTTGCTCTTTATTTTTCTTCCAGTGATTGAATTTCATTTATGTCTGGAAATATTCTGAATGTAACTAACAAATTAAGTTTCAACCTTTACTACGTGGTATCTTTCCATAATAATTAAATCAATCGTATATCCCGGTATTTTGGGACACTCTGTATTACAACTATAAACAACAAGGAGGTATACAACTAAACATGCATCAATAGCATGTTTGGTTGCATACCTATTAAAGAGGTAACTTTCTAATAGTTGGCAGTGTCGAAACTATCGAACAGTATTTGTAATGATTGACCTCTCTATCTTATCGTAGTATTCTATGGTTTTCGTAGACTCTTTCCATAATATCAATCATATGTGTTATACAGTGTGGAAACCACTTATGGAATGAAATTATTTGTCATTATTTTAGAAAATTATAAAAAATGCCGAGATACGTCAACTTTTGAATTAAGTTGTGCGTTATGTAAACATGAATGTAAATGTACAGGGTGATTCACGCAAGTATGCCATAGTCGGTGTTTTTTTTTAATGAAACACCCTGTATATTTGCATATTTTTGAAATCCTCTTAATTAACCGAATCCAACAAACTTAATAATGTATGGTCAATTATGAATTATACAGGGTAAAATTTTTATTTTTACAGTTATTAAACACATACATAAAAATACCTGATGTATTTGATTTTAATACATTAAAATAAATGCTCAAAATGTTCTTCTAGGAACTTTTATCAAGTAACCTTGCCAAGAATTCCTAGAATTATTGGCCACCGATATGTTGAGTATTCAGCTAAAAAGTTTTCACGTGATGTGATCGTTCATCAATCCGTGAATCGTGGTCCAGGTGGTTGCTTTGTGGTATTGTAGTGAGAATTGCGGCGCGTGCCGAGTGTAGGTGAAATATGGCAACATTGTCATTATTGAGAGAATGAAATGTAGATAGCGCCACTCTAATTGCACTTATGGTTACCTATTTTTCTATCTTGGAGCTAACTTTAGTACGCGCCGCAAGATCGCACTACAATTGATTGATTGGTTCGGCACCATCAGTCAGTTGTACTGTTTATGTGAAGGGACCAATAGCACTTATCAGGATCAGCAGTATTTTCACGTTGTCCTTCTTGGAGAAATTCTCCCTTGGGTGCTCTAGTCCTAGGAGTCCACATCTCCAATGAGACTGCTTCACATTCGAAGATAATCTGTGAGGCTGTTTCCTACTCTTCCATGCACATCATTCCTATATGTGCAAATTAAATTGGATCTAACGCAACATGAAGGTATATAGTGTAAACCTGTTGTAACACTACCTGTGAATTCCAATAGAAGCTTCTTATTTTATTATTGTATTTTTATTCACATTCACAACCAGAAAAAACAGCGTCATCTTTGAGAAATTGTACGAACTAAAAAAAATTGGTTCAACTGTTTTTCGATAGATGGAGCCACTTTTGTGTGAATCCCAGAAAAACAGCGCCATCTATGAGGAATTCTA
>CAJUYG010000001.1:76983-112552 GCA_910591675.1 Galerucella calmariensis | reverse complement strand
CATATGCACAAAAATATTAATAAAGGATAAGCGTCTTTTTTTTCTGTGAAGTGAATATATATTAATAGGTGTTTTCGATTATTCACTTTTGGCTGCTGGTAACAGATCGTATTGACTGAATTTCGTTCGTTTATTACCGGGCGTGACGCCTAGTCTTACCTTCCCCTTGCCCCTACCGAAAAGTATGAGCTTCAAGCCACGGACATTAAATATTTGACGTTCCGATTACGATTTAAACCTTACTAAAAATATCTAAATATGCAAAATTATATTATCAAAAACATTATAATTGAAAACTGTTCTTCTAACAACACAGGAAATTCATTGGCATTGGCACATGACAAGTGGTTTTGAGGTTCCTAAAAAATCGTGTTCGTTTTGCTTAAAAGTCGTGACGACTTAGGCGTCACGCACAAGTGCTTAAAGTTCAAATAAACGAAAGCAACAAATGATAATTTCCAGAAACAAGGGCGTCGCTAGCAAACGTCCCAGAGGGGCATGATATTAAATCGTCCGCAACCGGCGTGCTTTCCTCCTACACATACGCACTCACTCGATCCCGGACTTGGGTATGAAAATGTCAACTCAAACTAAATCCTAAACCGTTTATAACGTGTATATGGTGACATTATACTTCTGAGTTACTTCTTGATTAATTTATTCATAACTTGTAACAGTATTCGCTCCTCTTGAGCTAGATCCAGGTTAGAGACTCTCTCAAGGGTGGATCGACTCCATGTTGGTGTCATACTAGGTATGCCAGAGGGTTGACAAACTACAAGAAACTTAAGGCGCCACTACCTCGACTACATTGTCGAACTAACAAAAGTTAATTTAAATAAAAGAAAACTAAGGAGGGAAAGGTAGAAACACTTTGTAGAATTAAATTAAAAGTTAAGAAAAAAGTTACAATTAAAAGTTGGGAAATTAAAAATATTACTTTATTTACCTCCAATGAACAGGAAGAGAATATGAGGCAAAGCCTGTACTTTAAAAGGTCGGTAGGTACTTAGCTTGATAGATGTAGAAGATACGGAAAATGTACGGTATCCTAGGTTGATGACGATAGCCTTGGATGATGATGACGTATCCTAGTGTTGTGAATGTATTCTGGAGTATCCTAGGGGATGTGCTTACCTAAGAGTTCGGGCGAATTATGGATGTGAAGGAGCTTGAATGTAATGTGGCACATAATGTTGGTTCAGCTTTTCAGGTAAAAAAAAAGGGAAGGCAGTTGTTTGTTTCCAACAAAAAAAACAACAACAACATATTATATGTCCCATATTAAAACAGTAAAAAAGCAATTATCCACTAAATTATAAAATATATATACCTACTAATGATCTGAAAGACCGATTTTAGCAAAAAGTTATGTTGTTATGTGTAGCGAATGAACAATGTCAAAAAAATTAAATGTCTAATGATAATATGCGAGGCCGGCGCTGGTAGGTTTTTATAGGAAACGAATATTTTATTGGTTAAAATGAATTCATAAACCGTATCTATAATTAAAAAGAGTTATTTTGCAACATAATAAGCTTGCAAATGTTTGCATAAAAGTAAAACAGTGAATTATGATTATGAACTTACCACAGCAATTTATGGTAATTACTTGACAAAATGAAATATCGGTCTTCCCTCGAAGTCAATCGGCAATAGAAAAAAAAAACTGTGCTCGGTTCATAAAATAAGTATTTTATGGCTCGGTTCAAGCGGAAGGGAAATGCCGCTGACAAGTGTTAATAGGAGAATTTGAGACCACAGAACTATAATTGGAAATGGCTAATGTGACGGCAAGCGGTAATTAAAATATTTATTTATTCATTTAATTAATTTTTCGAAACTAACCTTGGCGACGCCCTTGTCCAGAAATACCAATCATAGAATACTACGATAAAATAGAGAGATCATTCAATACAAATATTGTTCGATGCTGCCATCGACTAGAAACTTACCTATCTAATAGGTATGCAACCAAACATGCATTAATGCCTGTTCAGTTGTATACTTCCTTGTTGCTTATAGTTTTAATACAGAGTGTCGCAATAAAATTTGGCTAGATTATACAATTATTGATTTTATTTTAGAATTATGGAAATATTCTGCATAGTAAGGGTTGACACTATTAATTTATTATAACAGTTAAATTCACAATATTTTAAGACACAAAGAAAATTCAAGCATAGAAGGAACAACAAAGAATAAAAAGATATACTATTTCAGATTTACCCAAGATGGATTTTAGAATATCAATAATAATTATGTATACTTACAGTCGAATCTTTTTAAAACACAAAGTTCCTCCATTGCATTGTCCTAATAGTTTCATATTCCAATAAAATAAACTTAGATTGACATGCGGTGTTGTTTTACCATCACTTTTCTGAAAAAAAACAAATTTTAAAATAACTCTTACTAAAATTGTTGCGTTCTTCTGAAATAGGTACTTGAACTTATAAATAAAACTTATTGAAATCACCAAATCAATTAGTGAGTTTCCCTCATTCCTTTTTGATAAAACCAAAATTTCAAATTTTTTATAAAGAAGGCAACTAATATTGAGAATGGAATTCATCATAAAACAAACAGACACCCTAAAGACCATAATAATTTACTGCTAAATTATTAGACATATAGAAATAAATGAATTCAACCAAGCCTTTTCAGAGAGGGGGAAAAATTAGCTAGACAAATTGATAAAAACCCCTGCAAGATAACTGAAAATCCTGCTTTGCCAAACTTGTGTTTGGTGTGGTGTAATTATACAAACCCAAAAAGACCCTAATTGACTATATAGTATAACAAAATATGAGACCTTCTATTTTATATTTAATTAAAACAGATGAAAGAAATATTCAAGTGACAAAGTTATATTCTAATATGAGATGAATTTTTCAATAAATAACCTATATTAGCTCAAGTTAGGATGCAGTAATATTAGAAAATATAAATAATAATTGGTTATACTTACATATACATAAATTTTTGAAACACACAGTTCCTCCAGTGTAGTTGAAATTTTCATATTCCAATAATAAACTTTGAAAAATGTGTTGTTGTTTTCTATTCCTAAAAAACTAACAAATATTAAAATTATTTAAACAAGAATTACTTGAATTTCTAAATAAGACTTATCAAGTAAGAGAGATTAATCATATAACAGTTGTCTGTCATGGATATAAACTTTGTCTACCCAAGACACCCTCTACTGGCCCGGTCCAATAAAACTTATAGTTCTTGACGCTACTGTATCGACTACAAATTGCAGACAATATCTAAAATAGAAAAAAATAATCACAAGACACAATTACTAGATAGAAAGAAAAAAAAATAGCCAATTGGCTTTTCTAAAGCTTATAGGTATATTATTGGTAAATAAATAAAAGTTTAGCAGACCTTATTTCTTTCTTTCTTTCTTTGATATCATGACATCAAAATGATGAATTTTCTAAGAATTATTGTTAACTGGTATAATATATAATATTATACATATTAACGTCTATTTCAACATACGTATCTGTTTTTCTTCCGCCTCTGGATCAAGTGTAATTCCTGCACGATGATATTAATAGTGTTTCCAAAAAGTTTAATTCACGGAAAAAGTCTTTTAAATAAATATAGGCGTGTACAAAAATAGCAGAAGATAAGCGGCTTTTTTCCATGTGAAGAACCAATGAAGAAGAGTTTAGATTGTATTTGTAATTTGAATTATGAAAATTATTCAAAATATCCTATCCTAAAAATGAGAGAAACATCAGAGAAGAGAAAATATTGTTCTATGCTGCCATCTACTGAAAACGTACCTTTCTAATAGGTATGCAACTAAACATTCATTAACGCCTGTTCAGTTGCATACCTCCTTGTTCTTTATAGAGTGTCCAAATAAAATTACTCTAGATTGATTAATTTTATTCAAGAATTATGGAAAGATTTCCCGTAGTAAGGGTGGAAACTATTAATTTATTATAACAGTTAAATTCACAATATTTCAAGACACAAATAAAATTCAATCGTTGGAGGAAAAATGAAGAACAAATAGACCTATTTCAGATAAATTTTGAAAAAATTCAACTGACAAAGTTGAAGAACATAATTATATTCTAATATGAGATGTATTTTCAATAAAAAAACTTCATTTGCTTAGGTTCCGTTGTTATTTCTACTTCTGGGCAATGTTAGAATATCAAAATAAAAATAATTATGTATAGGTACTTACAGTCGAATCTTATTTTTAAAACACACAGTTCCTCCATTGCAGTACCTACTAATATTTTCATAATTAATATGCGCTGTTGTTTTCCTTTCAGTTTCCTTAAAAACACAAATTTTAAAATGACTATTAGTACCTAAGTGTTTTTCTGAAATAAGAACTTAAACTTATAAATAAAACTTACTGAGCTTACCAAATCAATTAGTGAGTTTCTTTCATCAGCAGAACAATACATGTTACATATAAAAAAGGCAACTAGCATAGACAAAATATTTATATTATTTTTTAATAATATTTAAAATGACCGTAGGTACTAAGTTTCGCATTAGATATTAGGTTTTATTACTCTCGTACTTAAAAATATTCTATAATTTTATTCAAATTTAGTATAGGTAATGAATGAGATACCTATATATTGTCAAAAAATCTCATTGTGAGATATTTCGACAAGTAAAAATGAAAAATAAAACCATATTGGCTAAGAAAAATTATAGTATTGATTACATAGTAAAATAGTTCATATATGTTTGTTATCTCATCTCGGATTATCTAAATTAATTAATTAAGTAGGTATAGATAAATTTGCCAATACAAAACAGAATGCAGTTTCAATTGTATTTGATTTAATATCAATTTACTAAATTGAATTAATAAACTTGATTCACCACTCCGTTGAATTACTTAGATAAATAAATGAAACAAGAAATAAAAAAACGTACAGATCGTTTATTACAAATAATTGTACAAGAATATCTTCACAAATTTTAATTATTGTATACCTAATTGAACGTATTAACTATAAAAAAGACTAGACAATAAAGAGCATTTAGGTGTTAATATATAGAATTAAAATTCATTACCATATACCAGGAAACTGTTTAAATTTCACCAGTTACTACAAATAACAATGATACATTGCATCTCTCCGAATAATTGGAGTGACATTCCTTTTGTTGAGACAATTAATTATATTTAGCAAGATCACTCATTGGACAAACGAGCAAACATTACAAAATAAATACAACGGGCATTGCGAAATATTATCATCTGGTATAATAGCTACCTAAAATCAAATGCAGTCTGTCATGCTAAAATGACTAATAGCAAGATGGTTTATTATATTTCGGCAAATTATGTTTCCGGTAATAAAATTTACTTTGCTTTGTTTCATTCATATGGAGCAGCATTTAGGACATTTTTTTAAATGGGTTTGTAACCTCAACCGTATTAATAGTGTCTGTTTGTTCTGTAGTCCCACCACAATATGCTGGTATATGATCAATAAAAATAAAAAGGAAAAAGTCGGCACACGTGTTCGCCACTTCTGCAATTGATTTTGTATAAACTTCCATTATTTGTAATATTTCCAACACAATGCCCAACCAAAACAATAAGTTTTTGCATGGACATAGGTACCACCAAAATATCACAAAAGCTGTTTCACAAAGTAATACCAACTAAATATTATTTTAAGATAATCCAATGTGCGATCAGCTTTTTAGAGTGCACATACGTGTAAAAACTTTATTATTACATAAAAATCAGTAGGTATAACATAGGTAAAATAATTTAGATACCATTATTTAAAAAAGCTCTGTTTATGTCCATGTAGCGTTTCTCGGACCTTTGATTTTTTTTAAATAAAGTTAGATTGTTTTGATTAATAAATTAATTTCATAGAAACTTAGTTTAGCAAAATATATTCAAACGAGTAGAAATTGTAAATGTTGCTTACCCTGAAACGGGCTACCAAATTGCCACCTGTCTTGGAAGAAATTTAATATAGTGTCAGTCTAAAAGGAATCATTATAATATAATTTATTATTGACTTACATCTTATATACCTGTGGAATTTATCAGATTTTAATGTTAATCTCACATTACTTCGACAGAATTATTTCACAATGAAGCAAAATGTAAAAATCAGTTAGTACAATAACACCTAAATAAGTTTACAACAAATAGTTGTCTGGAATATGTGTTCCAGCTACGAACACGAATTATACCTACACATACGGAGAATCCAAAATAAATATTCATACATTAAAAAATATACTCAATTTCTACAAATTAATGTACGTTGGAAAAATATGCTTTGGCGCGACTTACTGGAATTATTTTTCAGTCTTTTTCTGTCTGGAAGAACAATTTTATCTGTACTGTGTAAAAATTTGAAAATTGATATGTTGCGTTGGAGATTGATCGATAATACAGTAGAAATGATGTAATCATCCATTTTTACCAGTACCCAGTTATTGCATCAAATATTGATTTGTTGATTGACGTCCAATTACCGCTAAGTGGTCAACATTCAAAAGCAATACTTTCAGAAATTGCAAGGCTTCTTATAAACTGGTTTGAAACTTTAAAAATCGTTCGTCACACTTCACAAACGTACTTATTATAAAGTTCTTGAAAAAACAGTTTTTGAAAAAATTTGTTTCACAACCAAAAATTTTCCCAATTAAATAAATACCATTTTCTCGAAGCTGCATTTAGTAGACATTTTTTCCAAAGCTCATCACATATATGACACTGACCTAATTATTATAAGAAACATTTATTTCGTAGCTGTGTTATTACATCCTAGCGTATTGACTACTTTTGTTTTCGAAATAGTACCAGAAGCGCATTATATAAAGAAGTAGTAGTATTATATAGGTAATTTATGTGGTAATGTGACAATAATACCAGAGCTTAAGAATTTATTTTTCAAGCTTTCGAATACTCAAATATTCATTTCCAAAGACTAAAAAATGTATAAGGTCAAATAAATTATAAAGCAAATAAAATGAAAAATTAGGTACTCACATTTCTAAATGAGATTATGGGTACCTAAAGTCTAGAAAAGTAACGGACTCATTTTTATTTTCTTTCTGAATGGTAAACTAGATGAAAGGATTATAAAAATTAAAAATTGACATCAAGTCATCTATAGAATCTAAACGTTTAAAATATAATACTAGAATGACAAAATCATCCATCACAAAAGAAGTCAGAATGAAAGAAATAGAGGCTCCCCTAAACCCAGTAACACATCTCGTACAATTCCTGTTCCAATGTTTATTTGTAGAATCAATAAAAGCTTCAAAATTTACATAATTTAAGAAAACAACATTCCAATTAACTAGAAAAAAATTTGACAAGGCCATCCTATTAAACAACTCGAAAAGAATCCTTAATATGATTATCATTTTCTGTGTATCAAGCTTTTGATAAAATATTAATTTATTATAAAGGAAGCTATACTTTCAGTCGGGTATAGGTTGGAATAAATTAGATATTTCCTAAACAAAAAGCATTTAAAAAAATTTGGAACATGGCAATTTTTAATTTGAATGTTCTACATTTTACATGAAATTTCATTATACAGGGTGATATCAATTAATGTGATAACGGCATCGACCGGCAATTTTTTTAAATGTAACAGCCTATGCATTCTTCTAAATTTCCTTGAACAGCTGACTTCAGTACATACATTATGTTACGCCCGATATCATTAGAAAAACCATTTTGATATGAAGGAGGATTTTAATAAGCCTAGGAATAGTATGCATAATTTAACAAAAACTAATTGGTTTGAACTTGGGTAACAAAAATGATATGATATTGAGATAGCAGAACTTATAAGAGAAATAGGAACGGCAAATTTTCTAACATCCTTATTTGCCCACCCGGTACAGGAAGCTACCTACGATTTTTAGATATATCTTGAAATAAACTTTATACTGAACTTTGTTGTAAGATCGGTACACCTTGTATATCATCACATTCTGAAAGAAATATAAAACGACCTTGTGCCTGAACTAACCGTAAAAAGTTAAAAGCTAGTTCTATAATTTGGGAACTGTTTGAACTGTTTATTCCCACATAAAAGTAGTCTTTGGAACTAGAGGATTATTATAATTTATTACTATTTAAATACTATTATCGTATAACAAACTTAATTAACATCTATAAATTATTGCACAATAAAAACAGAAACATAAATTTTCTTTGGCGTGTTGCATTAAAACATACAAAAATATAAATATTTATAAAATCTCATCAATAAAGTCAATCACTTATAAAGTGAACTATAAAAAATATACTGGGAGGCGTTTTTAAAAGACTTGAAATCATAGAAATCTTCGTTATCACTTGTCGCATTCTACAAACTTAAAAATGCTCCCATTATTTGTTGGTGGCCACTTAAATACTTTCGTATGTTATACAGAGTGAACCACAATAAATTATATCAAAACTTGGCTAGAAGTTCCAACTTGGAACCTACTTATATCTTATGTCTACCTTCTAGCATAAAATTAACCGATTAAAAAATGTACGTATAAATTACATTTTTTTTGTTAAATTGTCAATTCATATACATACAGGGTGGTCCGTAAGTAATGATCCAAAGTGAAATAGAAGATTCTTCCCCGAAAAATATTACAATCTAACGAAACTTCTTTTAATAATGTATCGATGATAAGAAAGATACAGGGTAGCAAAGTTGAAATGTCAAACATGTTTTTTCTCAGTAAATTGGAAGATTTTGGATATACAAACGTAAAAATTTGAAGATAGGGTTTTAAGGGCCTAGGAAATCATAAAATGTTATCCATTTTGATGTATTTTTAAAAGGGCGCGAAAGCGTATTGCTTGATAACAACCCGACCCCGAAGGCGGAGGGTTGTTACCTCAAAGCAACATCCATGAGGAAAGTTATGGCAAAATTATTGCAAATTATAAATGTTCTCGCTATATTATAGAAGATAATAAATTTGCTGACATCAGCGCCTACTAACATTATTATTTTTGTGCTAAGAATTGAAATGAAAATTATGAAGGGGGGTTTAAAAATGCGAATATCTCAAAAACCAGTAATTTTTGAGACTTATGAAGGAAAGGAAGTTGCGTCAGATTGTTATATTTTTAGGCCAATAATCTTCCATTTTACTTTGGTCCATTATTTACGGACCACCCTGTATAGGTATGTAAATATCTTGTGGAGCACTCTATTAGTGAATATCTTTTGTAACTAATAATCTCGACAGAATCTCGTTATATACAATACTATACCTTAAAATAAATTACACACAAACACTGTGTTGGTATATTTAATATTTATAGGAAACTGCAAACTGTAGCTACATCAAAGACTGCGTTCGGTTTGATCTAAATCTGACTGCATTTTAAGTGAGATGGGGATAGTTTTTTTCCACTATTTTAAAAAGCGTTGTTTACAAAATAATTAAAACTACGCTAATTACATAATAAATATTTTTTTTAACTCAAATAACAGTTATTTTCGTCATTTTAATATCAAATCCAACGAGATTTCAAAAATAAACTTTATTTTTTATATAGATGTTATTTTTTTTAGTCAAGCAAAAAATAACAGACAAGAATTTGGAAACGCGGTTTCCAAAAACTTGTTTTACATAGTCTAGTTCTTGTAGCATACATAAAATGTTTACGTATTAAAAAAAATATTGTTGTATACCTTATAATCAGTCATATAATCACAAATCTTGGCACAATTTAGTTATTTAGTACAATGTAATATAAAAAAAATTTACAAAAAATATGTTTTTTAAATACACAGTAAAAAACGGCCCACTTAGTAATTTATATGAACAATAGCAATAAAGTAATTTATAAAAATATATACGATTATTTAAATACTTATACAAATTTTGTATTACTGGTAGATTTATAATTGTTATATAGTTATATACTAATAGCTACTACAGATTGCGAAAAAGTTCAAAAGTCTACAGGTCCGCGCCCAGCACTTTTGCCGCTCTTGTGCAAATTTAAAATAACGCCCCAAATTTGTATTACGCTCCTAAAAAATAATTTTAAAAAGTATTTTCACAAAATTATTTATTATTACAATTATTAAGGTAGAGTTCTTTTTAATATCTATGAAACTGAGAAGCAATAAAACCATAAAACTTTTTTGATTGACCTTGCAGAGCTGCTGCCTGATGAAAAAAAATAAAATAAAGTATTTATAATAAGAATTACCCAAAAGTCTTAAGTCCATTTTCCACGGTGCGAGTTGACGTTGCAGCTCGAAAAAGTTGCATGCAACTTGGAGTTTTTTTTTCGTTGGGCGCGTCGGTCGCATGAATTAGAACTTGCTCTATTTTCGAGCGAGAAATCGCAGAGACTTGGTAACTTTTCTGGTGGATTTTGTCGCACCAACCCAAAATTTCTATTGACTGCTCCGCTCTGACATTGCTGTCACTGTCAATCAAGTTGGCAACACGTTACGTTTCCCCTATGCCTGGATGAGTCGCAGCAACAATCTATCGATATGCTGCGATTTGTCCCAGCAACAAGTCGCTGCGATTTGACGCAACGTGGAAAATGAACTTTATAATATGTTTATCTTTCATGTTATGAGGTTGAGGTTAGGTTCTCCTGCCATTGGATAAATTTCGTACTGTTTGTTGACCATGAATAGCGACCAAAATTGTCTCAGGGATAGGCATAGTCGTAAATAATGAAAAATCAAATTTAAAACACTAAAAGAACGAAAAATCAAGCAAAAAAATCGTAGTCCGTAAATGGAAGACACAGGTAAAAACGAGTTCGTTTATATGTATGATTAGTCGGGCTGTACGTTAATAGCAATTTGCTCAGATTAATCTCTCTGCGATGGAAACTGCAAACGTATCTACAATTAGATCAGTCCTCTCTACCAAAACACAACGGTTAAAAGTAAAAAGGGCAATTAACACGACCTGTTTTGGTAGAGGGGACAGATCTAATTATGCGTTTCACACATAGAATAATTCTTGTCTCTCTCTTTCAAATAGTGTTGTTCCTGTTGTTCCTTGTCAGACTTGTGTGAATCGTATGACCTATTAAACTTTTTCGCGATCTGTATATGCGTATATACTACTACATTGATATCCTCAGGATGGTAATCGGAAAAAATAAACCGGAAGTAATAGCCCAGGAAAAAATCAATTTTTAATAAGTTGACCCGGAAAAAATATACCTGAACCCAGGTCCATTCTGTTTTGCTTTGCGGCATTCGACACAAAATAATAATTGGGGCCAATATGGTGGAATATTGTTCCATTTTTTCCGATTTATTTATTCCGGGATTCACATAGAACAACCCTTACGAATTGGTAAAGAAGCCACATACATATTTACGGTATATTTTCAAAATATTAAAATTTGGGAATGAAACAAGTGTAGGTACCTTTTTTAATAACTATTTTTTTTAAATAAAATTTGTCCCTCAATACAAAACCATTAAAATTGCAATAAAGAAAGTAAAATACTGTTTAGTTTTGATTTTAAACCCACCAGAATGTACATATGTAATCGTAACATTCTGTTTTGGTTTAATTTCTTCTTTTTCCTTTGAGACGTCAAATACTATTTGCTTTCCACTGCCTTCAATTAAATCTTCATCATCTGTGATATCAGCAAAGGTATCACTTCTTTCGTTGCAAAGATCAGTGGGACAAAAACAGTATTCTACCCCGTTTGCCTCTTTGCAGTCATTAAGTTTATATGTTTCACAGGATCTTGTCCTCCTGTCACCTAAGAAAGTTACTGAACGTACATTCCTGGGTCCATATTCTTGAGGAACTAGTGAGAATCTCACCATGGGATTGGTGTATTGTCGGGTTGCCTAAAGCATGGGGGTTCCATATTTGACTCAAGTTCATTTTCCACGTTGCGTCAAATCGCAGCGACTTGTTGCTGGGACAAATCGCTGCTAGAAAAAGTACAATCAGCATATCGATATTATAGTATATTGCTGCGACTCACCCAGGCATAGGGGAAACATAAGAAACAATAGAAATTTTGGGTTGGTGCGACAAAATCCACCAGAAAAGTTACCAAGTCGCAGCGACTTCTCGCTCGAAAATATAGCAAGTTCTAATTCATGCGACCGACGCACCCAACGAAAAAACGCCAAGCTGCATGCAACTTTTTCGAGTTGCAGCGTCAACTCGCACCGTGGAAAATGGACTTTAGTTTCAAAGAGAAATAGTAAGATCTGCATTGTTGTTAGACTTCTACACAAATTGAACTAATTGAATTGTTCTCAATTATTTAAAACCAGTTTTACTGTTGTTACATTATCATGATTCAAGTTATGTTTTAGTATATTTTTAGTGGATGTATGAGCATAAAAAGGTAAATTCAGCTGCTCAAATGACAACGTTCCTAAACAAACTTAACCATACACCATACTTTTCTCAAGTATAAAAAATTTGCTATTTCCACAAGATTAGAGGCTCCAGTTTGGCTGGCCCACCACCAGTATCTGTCAATACTTTTCTGTTTCACCCTCCTTTGGCTAGGTACTGCATTTTTTTTATCTCACCAGGTCTAGAATCTATTGAAGTGTTACAAAATTGCACACTTCTTAGCATCTTATCGGTTAGGCGAGATTCTCTATTGGTCCGAACCATGAGATTGAATCTCTCTCCTTTTGCGCAACTGGTAAACACCAAAATCATGGTGATATTCTCACTAGTCTATTAAGAATACGGGCCCTGGGATATCTTAAACCGTAACAAATTCTAACCTCACTCTGTATAGTTAGATTGACTAAGTAATTGTTTTTAAAAGTGTTCAATTGCAAATGATTAATTATTTGTATAGAATATCTAGCCTAAATATGGAAACTAAAAAAAATAAAATGATAGCTTGTTATAGATAAACTATACACTGCATTTTTACGTTATTTACAACAATGATATTAGTTCATTGTAAGTGAAATGTTCTTGTTATTCATGAATAGCGAATAAAAAGTTTACATGCTTGCTGTGAAAATGGTTGTGCACTGGCGCACGTTGGTAAAAATTTCAAGTTGTTCTGCAAAAGTTTACTTTGTAAGGAGGTTGTCTCCCATCGATTTTATAATCCTTCGCCTTCCGTGTTGAAATATAAGAGTTACGCACTAATAACCGCTTCGCTAACAAAAAAGTATTTCTTATAAGTTAAGTCTAATTGAGCTATCGTGTTTTTTTATTTTCCCTGCTTACCTTTTGGTAACAATATAAAGCATTTTTTTGTTACATCCATAAATCCATTAGTTTTTTGAACATGTATAACTTTTTTCTTTACTTACACCAGTTTTTTCAATAGTGATCTCTGGTAATGTTCTAAATTGAAGACACCTCCATAGCTCACGACTTAGTTTTAGACCGTCAAGTATGGCGTGCCGTTTTGGTATTTAATAACATCGTTTTAAAAGAGGAAAAAATATATATCTCTTCTTTCAAACATTTTTATTTCGTAATTATTCTGTTGAAGAATTAAAATTATATTTTTCATAATAATAATACGGGAATTTCTATTATGAAAAACATAATATAAATTGCCGATTTAAAATTATGAAAAACATAATAGAAATTCAAGAATTAAAATTATTAAAAACATAATAGAAATTCAATTTACATTATGTATTGAGGTTGCCTATACTAATCTAATGCAAGTAGCTGAAATCGTATAGTAAATGCATTACTGCAGAATAGGCAACCTCAATACATAATGTAAATTGATTTCTATTATGTTTTCAATAATTTTAATTCTTCAATTTCTATTATGTTTTTCATAATTTTAAATCGGTAATTTATATTATATTTTTCATAATGGAAATTCGTGTATTATTATTATGAAAAACATAATGGAAATTCAACAATTAAAATTATTGAAAACATATTGGAAATTGAAGGAAAAAAATTATGAAAAACATAATACATATACATTTTGTATTATTTATTCAATAATTTCTATTCTTGAATTTGCATAATGCTTTTCATAATTTTAATACTTGAATTTCAATTATGATTCTAATAATAATAATACACGTATTTCAATTATGAAAAACATAATAGAAATTACCGATTTAAAATTATGAAAAACATAATGGAAATTGAAGAATTAAAATTATTGAAAACAATAGAAATTCAATTTACATTATGTATTGAGGTGGCCTATTCTGCAGTAATGCATTTACTATACGATTTCAGGTACTTGCATTAGATTAGTATAGGCAACCTCAATACATAATGGAAATTGAATTTCTATTATGTTTTTCATAATTTTAATTCATGAATTTTTATTATGTATTTCATAATTTTAAATCGGCAATTTATATTATGTTTTTCATAATGGAAATTCCTGTATTATTATTATGAAAAACATAATTTTAATTCATTAACAGAATAATTAGGGAATAAACATTTTTGAAAGAAGAGATATTTTTGTTTTTGTTTTTGTTTTTAAAACGATATTATTAAATACCAAAACGGCACGCCATAGTCAAGGGAAAGAAGTGTGCACCGCGGGCATATTCGGAATTCGCCGACACATTAGCCGCTCGGAACGACTCGGGTAATGCGAATCTCAGACTCGTAAAGTCCCGACGTATTGGACTAATGCGTCGGGGATTTACAAAACGTTAAACGTCCTATTATAACAATGTCCTTTTAAATTTAAAATTTGACACGTCTGAGCTTTTTTTTGTAAATTACACAGGGCGAATATTATTTACATTTACCATTCTAAAAAACTCACTATATGTAGGTACATAGGTACATATTCACAAAAAAAAATTGTTGCAACGTTTAATAAAAAAAATTGAAAAATAAAAGATAATATTTTCATTTTTTTGGTTTATTCCCCCCTAAACCCACATTATTTTCAACACATATCGCCAAGGAATGGGGTGCTTTTTTAAATTTTTTTTTTAAATTGTTGAGACTTTTTTCCACTACACATTGCTTTGATGTAGGCTGTACAGTTATGTTTTTACCTTTTTTTCGTGTAGCATGCTGTCGTTTCTTTTTACAGACTACGCCTTTGTATTTAAAAGCTGTATGCAAACCAGATAATAAAGTCTGCTCTGAGTTAGCATGTTTATCACAATTCTTTAAATATTCTTTAATCGCAGGATAGAATATTGATGGATTTCTATCCAAATATTCCATGATTTTTTTTGAGTGTGGTTCCCATTTTTTTGAATTTCGGCAATATCATGATCTTCGTACTTAATGTCATCAACTTTATCACCAACAATATTCATAACAAAATTACAATTTTGTGAAAAAACTGAATTTATATAAACATCTTTAGTAGTGTTTTGGCCCATTGAAACATTTTCAATAGGCGAAAATAGTTGTGCACCTGCCTGCTTTCCGGTGGCAATATGATAAAGATGGCATTTAACATTCAATGATAAGGTGTTAAAAACTGAATTTATATTAAATTTTTTTACAACTGCTGCCTGATGTTTACAATGTTTACCGGTAAATCCCTGTGGACACGTACACTTGAAAATTAGTAAATCGACGATGTAGGTGACATTTCTATCGGTTTCACTTTTAACTTCAAACTCAAAGTCATTAAGTTGAACTATATTTTCAGCAGTCACGTTCTTTTCATCAGGCAAATAACGACTAATAACTGTCTTAGATGCTCGTTTTAGCAAAATATCCAAAATTCGTTGCTTATAATAACAAGAATCAGGCCAAACCCTTTTCAAGGCTTTCCTTTCAGCTAGATCGTCATCCGTAAGAATAACCTTTGGTTTTATTTTAATGGGAAAAATTTCATGAAGAGCACGCACAGCTTCTAAGAATACATACAGGTAATCCACCAATAGCGGATTGTGTTATAAAATAGTAAACCTCATGATTTTGCGTATCACAGTTGCCTGTGGAATCAACAAACATAATCTCTGACGACTGGGAAAGTGTTGCAACTCTTTGCATGATTTGTGTACAAAGTGCTACAGCATAATGTCTTCTTTTCGAATTATTTTAAAAAGAGTACCATTTTTTTCTCCTAACATCCTAAGCATATTATCTAAATGAGATAACATATTTTCTCCAGTCTTTTCGCGTTTTTTTGAAATGGCTTTTCCATATAGACTCTACATCTGTTTTAGTAGGAGTAAAATGTCTATCTATAACAATATTTTCATAGTTGTCGCCGTGTTCCTCCATAATTGATAAAATATAAGAGTGATATGCAGAGGCTACTGAGTAGGGTTGCCAACCGTCCTCCAGCCAGGAGGACAGTCCTCCTTTCGATCTAAATCTCCTCCGTCCTCCGTAGGTACCTTGGAGGACGCGGTTTGTCCTCCCCTACTGACCCCTACACTAAAATTACCTCTGTTGTAAACATAATTTGTCTTACAACTCCTTGGATTGTGGATTGAAATTAATTAGTAAAGGTATTTTCGATTCGAAAATTGCGCCAAAGATATCGTGTGGAAGGACCAAATCTGAAGCCATTCTTATAAACGTATTGGCTCCTAGGATGTTAGAAAATGTAATAGGAGTGCTAAAAAATAAGTCAGTTTTTTTTCTATACAATTATATGCCTCTAATCATAAAAATAGAAAAATGTTTCCACTGTGTGTTCAGTACCTTACTGTAAAAGATGGTATTCAGAACAAAATAATTGATTTTTATAAAAACTCTGACGAGACAGCGACTGGAATGTTTCAAGCTATGATTTCCTCCATTTAAAATTTAGGGACTAAGTATTGACCAAGTATCTGCTTTTTCGGCCGATAATACAAACGCTAACTTTGGCCAAATTGGGAAATCTTTCGTTAGAACCAGTTATGGAGAAGTTTCCCTCGTTTAACATTTTTGTAAATTTAATAGAGGAATTACATTTACAAAGTACTGTTAACCAGGATAAATTATTTGACGAAATTATGTTAATTCAAGAAACTATTTTCAAAACAGACGTTTGGCATGGTTACAGAACTAGTCAAAAATGGTCATTCATTTTTCAAAATATAACAGGGCTCGAAAATGTATTCATCCTGATTTCTTTTGCTCTAAGTATTCCTGCCACTTCTGCGTTTTCCGAACGAATTTTTTGGTTAATGAATATTAAGTGGCGAGATGAAAGAAACAGCATTGTTGGATTCAATAAAATCAGAACTAATTGTCTCTGCTAATTCCGAAAGCAGCTGCTTGGAGTTTTTTGATATTATTAAATCAGATGCAGCATTTTTGGACGCAGCTAAAACCCAAAAAAAATATAAGTTAAGTAGTGGTAAGTAGTTTAAGTAAGTAAAGTCTGTTTTTATATTAAACATTTTATGTTTTCCATTTAGAATACTTTTTGTTATTGTTCAGAAAAACGTTTAAGTTTATTTTTGTTACTTTATTAATATATGTTTAGTAAAAAAAGATTTGTTGTATTTCCTGGTTACTGAGAAATTCGTAGTTATAGATCAATTAATATTACTTATTACATATATTGTTTTAAGTGCTAAAAAATTCGTAGTATCCTATCTTCATGTCCTCCTTTTGCTCTCTTCCGAGTTGGCAACCCTACTACTGAGTGACCTTTCTCAAATAGCTCAATAATACGATTTTTTACATCCAGGGCAAGTGGTCGTTCTCTAAGTGCTGCAGCAGAATTTAAATTATGATTATGTTCATCCCGAAATTCCACAACACATGGCCATTTGGGCATATAAACATAATTGTTTTTCGATTTTGTGTCTGGATTATATCGCTTTATAGTTACCGATAATTTTGCTGGACAGTTTATGTTTCTAGAAATCCTTTTTCTAGAATTTTCATTTTTCTTTTTTTGCTTCACGTTAAAATGACAGTGATATAATCTTTTAAATATTATGCGTGGCTTTTCAGTACCAAGCTTAAAGGTTTTTGAAACTCTCCAAGTTATTTTTTGAGTATTTTCCAATTCAGTCAACCATTTCTACAACAAAAAACCAATTAGTTTAAGATTCTGTTTATTCTTCAACGTAATTAGATTCTATATTTCAAATTCATAAATAAAAAATTATAATTATGTATTATTTTTCCTATTAATATATTTATATTTCCTATGTTTTTGATTTTACAGTTCGGCAAATACATATATCATATTACACAAACTTAACCTTAAAATACCAAAATCTACATACCTCAAAATCTTTTTGCTCATTTATTTGCAACCTAATCGTATTGGATGACGTATCTTTGTAAGGCACATATGGTAATGTTCCTGGATCCATTTTATTATATTAGTAATATTTATTTTTATATTTTCTTGAATAGTACCTATAGCTTGTTACTGTTCTAGAAACTTAACCAAAATATACACGTACTTACTTGGCAATGCGCACATGTATTTTACATAGGTAAATCCCCGACGCATTGGTCCAATATGTCGGGACTTTACGAGTCTGAGATTCGCATTACCCGAGTCGTTCCGAGCGGCTAATGTGTCGGCGAATTCCGAAAATGCGCACCGCGGGTGTTGGGAAGAGCTCACAGAGCACGTTCGTTTGGCCAAGCTATATAAAAAATGAAGGATCGCGCGAAATATAGTTTATTTACGATAAAAAGACGATGACGTTGCAAAACAAAATATTGTGAGGTTGCCAAGCTGTAGTTTTTTTTTCTTTACTGAACGAAAACTAAAAGAGTCAATCTGATGTTAGATTGACAGAATAATAAGATTATAGACAATGTTCATCATATGGTTTTAAATGAAACTAACTGTTTCTAAATGACTCCACAATATATTTGAAAAATATGAAAATTGCAATTGCAATATGATGAGTAGATTCCACGAAGTGAGGGTTTATACAGTTAACACAATGTTCATAATGAATACAAATAGCGAATACTATTGCTTACGTCTCTTACAGCAGTAAGCGGGAGAATCTGGCCCCGATTTCGACATTCTCGTTCAAAATAGCTTAACAAAGATGTTACTATATCTTGACATTTACTATTCAGCTTCATCGACATTTCATTAACTACACACTGCAGATTTGCCTAAATAATTAGTTATGAATATAACTGTTTTTTGAATCTTAAAGAAACAATGAATTTAAAAGCACCAAAAAAAACAAACAAAAACAAACTGGGGAATTTTACCAGTTGATCTGACAACGTCTTGAAGTTTTTCCAACCCGTTAGCTCCCAAACAGCACTGTATGTATTGAATACGTACATATTAGGTCTTATATACGTCCTGTACGTACATTACCTAAAATGTACGTATTTAGTACGTACATTGTGATTCATAAACGGTACGTACTTTTGGGCACGTACCATGTACGTACTCAATATGTATCGGCAGTACATATTTTCTGATACGTATTATGTATGTATCTAATACATATCGAATAGAAGGTTAAAGGTTGCATGGACGCATGGTCAGCTGCAAAACAACATGTAGTTACTGCGCATCCTTGCAGCCCTGTGATAGGTAGAAGTAGGTATATTATCTATAGGGTAGAACGCTAGGACCTTGGACGAACAATAAGTAATTCTCGTCCAAATGGTAACCAGATGTAGAGGGTATCTGTCGCGTTCGCGCTTTTTTTAGTTTGGAGTGCAATAAAAAGAAATATTTGGCGGTTTTTATCTCAATATTCCACCCATTTCACCCACGATCACACAGACCACTTGTGCCAGCCACTTTTGTTGTTTATACACCAAGACCAGGACAAATAGTTGGTAAGTTATTGACTATTTTCTAATACTTTATTCAATTTATATTTATTAAAGTAACAGTTAAACTAGTTTGAAGTAATATTAGGTACTTATTTTAATACTAGTTTCATTGAGTATAGTTTGTAGTTTTGGGATCTTGTAAGCAGTATTTTTTTACAACCTGTTTATAAAGATAAGTATACCCACCTATTATTTATTAGTACATTAATCTACTAGTGAGATGTCTTATAAAGTTAGTAAACATTATAAAAAAGCAACTAAAGAACTTCAGAGATTTGTTAGTAATAATCGAAAACAGTTGGTTGAAGATTTAAATCTGCCTTTTTGTCGTAATTTTTCTGTATCGTCCAATAATTTTAATAATGTCAGAGACTTATTCACTTAAACGTTTTTATTTTAGCTATTTTTAATTATCTTTTTAAGGTGCTTCTGTGAAATCTGGAAAATGCAGAGAAAATAAGGAGACGGGGCAAGAAATTGCTAGGTGGTTAAGAAGGGCACCGGCCAGGGCAAAAAGGTTCAATGTATCAAATAGTAAATAGAAAATAGTGAAAATTTGTATATTATTTCAAAATAAATTAATTTTCAAGCTGTTTTTGAAGTTTTATATTTTAATCTAATATAGTTTGGGCACATTCTAATGTGTACTCTGATTTATAAAACTATACAGTTAAACCCACAATTAAGTGTCAAGGAAATTTTTTCGAATTCCTGCTACGACAACAACGTTATTAACATTGTGACGGATAAACTCAAATTACAACAATATCGGCGTTGCTTAAAAGGAACTCAGGAAAAGCTCCTTGAAACTCAATTGTGAGCTGTCAGCTCTGTACATGTCTGGATGATACATGCCAAGTACGTACTACTGGTACGTACCAAGTATGTACTACTGGTACGTACGTACGTACGTATTGAATATGTATTATGTATACGTACTTGTGCTGTCTGGGCTGTACATTGCCCTAGCTGTTAAGGATAAATTGTATTTATGGTTGGTAAATTAATATTTATTCTGATAAGCAGGAAAGTAACTAAAAATGACATCATCGTCTTTTTATCGTAAAAATCCCATAGGTTCGTTATTCCACTGGTGAACTTTACTAACCGCTGTTGCTTGGGATCTCTTTTTTTATCATAATGACAATTCGAATGCCTTACAAAATATATTATAAATTTTATATTTGATAAAAGGAAATATTTTGTTTCATCAGATGATTTTTTGGGAGCTCTGCAGTAAAGCAGCGCTTATTTATATACTAGCCGCCACTGATAACAATGCATACAGGGTGTCCCACGACGATTAAGACAAGTAATATATCAGAATTGGGCAGTAGTAGATAATTATAATTTTGGGGGTGTAAATTTAGAGCAAATGTTGCATCTTTTCTTGTTATTGTGTTACCCAATGAGTTATTTGTTTTTGGTCACGTGACGTCGCACTCAAAATTATTAATGGGACAACCTGTATATTTGTGCCTTTCTGTGTTCCTCCGGATAAAACAATTCCAACTAACTAGCACACTTGGGGTCTAAAGTAATTGATTCAAGAGCTACGGGTACTTAAAGGATTGTAAGTTGAAAAATTCATAATTGAATCCCCTGTAATTTTCGGCAATCTTACATTCGTACGTAATGATTTAGACAAACCAATATTGTCTTATTGGCACTTTTGTCATTATCATGGCAAACTTGACAATAGGCAGTGTTTTGCTATGCTACTAACTTTTTAATCGATAGAGGAAAGTCACCAAATATGGAATAGTATCCTAATATGGAATGCTTTCATTTCTCTAAAACTATAAGTATGAAACGCAACACTCGACCATCTTCTGTTTCATTCGGTCTACTAACTATCGCACCCACACCATCGAGTCAGTTGCGCGAATGCTTCACGTGCGGCAGGCGTGTTTTGTTTTGTTGTCATGCAAAAAATTTTAAACGTAGGTAATAAACGAGTATTACCAGCTGTTATGTTTGTTTACGTGAATGTTATACTATTTAGTATATCGGTATTATGTTTATTTCACCGTTTTGTGATCCTTTGTCATTAAAATATTGTGACTTTAAAAAATATTTAGAAGAGTTTGAACTAGTATAAAAATCCAAATATGGACAGTCGTCGGTGTCTAATTATGGAATATTAAATTAAATGCTTGATGTGTGGGCTCTGGGCACATTATGATTGTGCTGGTCCAGAGTTTGATACTTGGATCTGTGACTTTTGCGAGTAATTATGTAACTTCTTTCATTTATCACAATATATTATATTTATTTAATTGATCTCAAATATATGAATGTCCATTTTTGTTATTGTTATGTTGATTTATGCTTATATTCCATATATGGATACCTATTCCATATTTGGTTACTCATTTGTGTTTTGTTTTTTGTGTTAGATTTTAATTTGATAACTAATATATTTGATTAAAGGCTGTTAATTACTACATATAAATGTATGACTGATTAGTAAAAACATTAAACTGATTCAATTCATATGAAGTTTTTTTTTATATCCCAAAAACAAAATAGTATTCCATATTTGGTGACTTTCCTCTATTTAATGGGTAAACAAGTTTTTGTGGAAAAAACACAATTTTATGTAATTTTACTCCATGATATACAGGTCGTTCCCTTATTAACTTTCAAGTATTATTAAAAATTATAATATTGGTTTGTCTTAATCATTACGTACGAATGTAAGATTGCCGAAAATTACAGGGGATTCAATTATGAATTTTTTAACTTACAATCCTTTAAGTACACGTAGCTCTTGAATTAATCACTTTAGACCCCAAGTGTGCTAGTTAGTTGGAATTGTTTTATTGGGAGGAACACAGAAGGGCGCAAATATACAGGTTGTCCCATTGATAATTTTGAATGCGACGTCACGTGACCATAAACAAATAACTTATTGGGTAACACAATAACAAGAAAAGATGCAACATTTGCTCTAATTTACACCCCCAAATTTATAATTATCTACTACTGCCCAATTCTGATATATTACTTGTCTTAATCGTCGTGGGACACCCTGTATATTCTGAATACGTCCCTGTTTCGAATTAATTGCCATTATTCATTGCTCTTCATACATCTGGCCTAGCTTTTGGAAGCTAGATCGTTAATTTGCAATAATTATTCCAATAATACATACTTTTAATGAGGATGTAATAAAGGAAAAGAGTGTAAATAAAATAATATCCACCAGACTGACAGTAATGTCAAATCAAAAGTCAATGATGCCATACCTATCGTTATCCGAAATATTTATTATTTTAAAAGTGTGAAGTATGTATGTTAAAAGCTTGATTTGTTTAACTTGTATGAACTGTTCGTGAATGCTTGTGTATAGAAAGGCGATTGAGATAAAAATAGACAAAATTTCACAACGTTTTTTATAAGGTTTTTGGTACTAATGATTAATTTTGTGAGTTGCTATTGCCAAAAGTGAAATTGAAACGATAAAATGCAAATTATTTTGAGATAAGATCGTAGAATTGATTTATTTTTGTTTTTATTGAAAAAATTGCATAATCTAATCGCGGACATCTCATTTCAATTACCTAAATATTTTGATGAATTTAGATATAAGAAGTAAATTTAAACAAATTATTATATTAACGACTACGTATTGACAACCTGAATTAAAACAGGATTTAGAGATTTGATTTAAATCTTGTTTCTGGCCGAACTTCTTTACTTTCTAAAATTTTTTGAAAGTATACCTATTATGGATGATTTTTTTCATTTTTATCTGAATCATTATTGCTCATTGAAAACTATATTCAACATCAATATCTATTAAATCAATATTTTGTCATATAAATTACAGAATAAAAAACAGTTATATAATAATTTAAATATTCAACTTGACTAATTTGAATATGGTTTTGTTGTCTTCAGGTGTGTATATATATTTTCTCAGAAGCCAGAAGAAAGTCACCTTGACAATGAATTAATATATTCAACAATTCGAAGTTTTAATCCTATATATAAAGAATAACTGATTTTTCTTATTTTAGTTACTTTATATTATTGATACCTATTAACCCAATAATATTTGGGACACTCCAAAATGGAAACACCCGCTATGCCTATAATTTTTTTTTGGTTTTCACACTGGAGATTAAAGCACTCTGTTTTTTTTTATTTATTTATCAATGCTGCAATAGAGATGTAGGTAGGTATTGTAAAATGAAAGAAATATTTAAAATTAGACTAACTGGGTTTGAGTATGTGTATGATAAATATAATACAAGTACCTATCCAACAATTTTAAATAAGTAATTAATTTTTATTAAGAAAATTCTAAAATCTTGATGTTAGTAATTGATAATTTACTTACTTTGAAATAATGAAAAATGTATTTGTGAATAATGTCCTTCTTGAAAACGGGAAAAATACAAATCAAAAAACACTTTTAAAAAACAATTACCTACTTTATTTAGTGAGAAAGGAAGAAATATTAAAAACATACCTTCAATCTTCAGGTAACATGCATGATGAATACTACTACATTGTTGAATAAACTTTTGTTTATCCGAATCAAAATTTATGCACGGCAATTCACCCTCATCTTCATCAGAACACACATAACAACGAAGTCCTTTCACATCTTTTCCTAAAACGAACACTTTTTAGCTGCATGTGGTATTTTAATTTCTACCGGTACAAAATATTTTTAGCACAGGTAATACTTACCTCTAAATGCAATTAATATAAACAATATACATTTTAGTTGTGATATCATTGTGCCGAAAAATTATTAATACTAAAAAAAATTTAAACGACTAGGTATAAAAAGGCGATAAAAGTGACTAGAGAAATAAAAACTAATTTCGGGAAGTAGAAACAATTACAATATTTTTTTTTATTTTTTGCAAACCCATGATACCCGTAAAACCCCTCCAATTGACAATCAAAAATCGTATCGTGCTATCATGAACGCTGCCTAATCACAAAATCACAATAATCGGTTGTCTCTAATATTATTCACTTCACATATTCACATTCACCAATATGACATCAGACATCAACATCAGTCAGTCCTTCCGACCGATCGGTTTGAAAACCACTGTTGCCACACGTATTGTCTAAAATTGAACTAACTTTTTTTCAATCAATTTTACTGTACATAAACTATGTATGTTTGTAGGTGATCTGACCAATTTAAAATAATATATATCTAATCATTATCCAAAAATATTAGTTTTCCTATGACACCTATTCAGAACTCTGCTAATAGTAGCTGACCCTAATTGTTCGATGTCAATTACCTAAGATTGCTGAAATATTTAATAGCTTGGCAGCGCCGCACCAATATGAAAAAAAACAATGGAAAAACGATTTACTTTAAAAACCAACAATACCGAAAATGTTCCGCCTAAAAATAGTTCCTACGTGAACAATATATGTTTTAATGAATTTTTTTAATAACTAATTTTATTTCAGTCATATTTCATACCAACGTGTATATTATTCTGCAACTCTTAATACAGGAGCAAATAGTGTTGGTTGCATATCCAAAACATATCATTTGTGAAAATAACAAAAACGTTTATTAATAAAAAATTAGTGAAGTTTTTATTATATTTCAGTTGTATAGGTAAGCCAATGAAAATATGTAAGATAATATTAAACAATTTGTTGATGTAAAATAATACAATATTTAAATATCTGTTTACCCAAACAATTAGGTATCCATTGCTCTAGTCGATATATGCGTAAACCATAAGTAGGTACTATATTTAGAAACAGAGCAAACAATATATCATTTAGACATTTATTTTAAAAAAAATTCAAATCAAAATTATTGTTAGATGTATTTACCATTCCAAACCACTTTGTAATACAATCTCGAATGCAATCCTTGAAAATGGAAATAAAGATATTCCGAAAGCTTGGAAAATAGTGTAAAGAGTACTCATTTTACAATTTTGCCGCTTCCCCAATATTCCTGTCCTTGTATATATATATATATTCATTTTTAGATCAATAAAATTATTCTTTAATCAATAATGTTTAAATTTATAATGAAACTGTGCCCTCATTTTTCAGTAAACAACTCATCGAGTAGTATCACTACACTGAAACGAAACAACTACAGTTGGTATAGTCAGGAACGTACTGGCCTAAAGTTGGCTAGCTATGTAATTCTGATTATCATTACAAAATAGGTATTCGATATTTAAATACATCATTTTTACTCCATACTCAAATAAAATAAGTATATCATATCAGAGATATTTTATAATAAAGTACATAATATGAGGGATTATATAACAAATATACAGATTGCGAAAAAGTTTAATCGGTCATACAATTTACACAAGTACGACAAGGATAATATGAGAAAAACTACTTGAAAGAGAAAGAAGAATAATCGTGGGCAGTTAGCGATGGGCGTATTTAGTACCAGAGGCTGGAAGAATGTGCATCGCCCCCCTATTTTACACAAAATAGTAAAATACACAATCTGTATATAGATATCTGCCGATATTATGGACATCAACTTATAATCAACTGAGGTCCATAATCCATATTAGTTTTATAATATAGTGCTAATCAAAGAAACTATGTAAACGTAACAAATTAAAAAATCCGGAAAGTCTTAAATTCATTTGAGATTAACAAATATCACTCATCTATTCTATTGAATATATTTGGTATGCTTATGACAATGTGATGCATTAGCAATAAAAAGCTAACACAATAAAGGTATGGATAACAATATATGGATATCTTGAAATGTTACAGAGTTATTATTTTTGTAACGTAACACAAAATGTAAAAGGCCTGCCCTGAATTAGTCGATATCTCCGTTCCGCTCTCTGTGCTCCGATCAACGAGTCAACAAAATGTAAATAAACAGTACCCCTTCTTGTTTTCTGACGTCACGAGGTATCAACATCAACAAGCGTAGCCTTGATTTAGCGCCTGGAAATGGTTTGTTTACATAATTTTTGGCTAAGTTATTACTTTTAAAATCAACTTTATTTTGCCATTAGTTAAATACCAAGCCATTAGAAAAGGTTTCGTAGTACAAAATCACTGTGAAATCGCTTTAATCGGACTAATTCGTCAATACTTACATGGAACTACTTTTTGTTGGCGCATGTTTTTATGAAAGCACCCAAACAAGCAGTAATTGATGAGGTTGATATACTGTTTCATCGGCCCACGTTTCACGTTTGCATTACGTATTTTTTATTTGTTCGAGACGAAGACAGTGTAGTAGAATCAGTCACGTTGTTAATTATTGATCTGTGTTTTGAAATAGTGTTTACAAAGCAATAAAAAGTGTGTATAACAAATAGTTATTGAAATGCCGTCAGCCGAAATGTGTAACATGACGTCTAGTACAGGTTCAAAATTCAGTATTTCTTCGAAGGATATTGAAGGATTAGTTTTAGAAATTAAGGAAAATCTACGATTATCAGCGGCATCTGCCACTATACAATACAAGGCTATCCCACGTAGTCGTAGTATTTCGAAAAGATCATCTAGAACCTCTCCTTATAGTAGACCTCCAAAATGCTGTGATAGACGATGTTGTGATTCAAGTTGTGTTGGTAAACATAAAATTCAGGAAGTTAATAGTGAAGACCCGTATGAACTCTTACAAAAATTTCTTAGAGACGGAAGCTTAGTTAGTGAGGCTGTGAAAAGAGTACAATTAGGACTTACTACAAAACAGTTTTATTATGACTCTGATGATGAGTGTAGAACACCAGTTTTCCGATTTATACCTCAAGAAAATTAGGACATCAAGTAACTATTTTAAATATGTTTTTTTATAGGAAAAACAAATACGTAATTAATTGCATCAGCAAAGAAATTGAAATGTCCTAAATCTGATTTTAAAATGATTATTTAGATTGGATACCTATTTTCCTAAAATATTAGTGAAACAGGAAGTAATGTATCTACCTGTTGTTTCCTATCTACTTTTAAAAATTAATTTGAGAAGTAATTAGCTATAACTCTTCAAACTAACTAAATTTATGGATTCATTTGGAATCTGTTACTAATACGCTTTTAATAATTTATACAGATAGAAATTTCAATTTTGAACATGTATAAATTTAAGTTCTGTGATTCAGAATAATTGTTTCAGGCTACAAATGCAGAAGTCAAATGTGTGATTAAGTATTAGTTTATTTTTCCATTATTTTACACTTAACAACTGTATCAAATATTAGAAATAACATTTAGTATTTTCATTATCTATTTGATGGAATCAATTGATACTGTCATATTGTATCAGTATTATTTGGTACAAGTCGTTAGATTGAGATAATGGATATTTATTTGCTATTTATGAGTGACAAAGAGAATAGTACATTTTTATTAGACATAATAATAGTGAAGAAAGTAATATGTGACTCATTTCTCAATTGAATAGGATTAGTAAATAACAACATTGAAGATATTTCTAGGTACTTACAATCCCACAGTGAATATAAAACACTTGTTAAAAACATTTACAAATTCATAATTGTAGATACCAGGTCCCCCAGACTTTTATAGGTCACCTAAATTATAATTTAGTAGTTTACCTACCTATAATGAAAGGTCAAATAGTAAAAGCTAAATCCATTCTTTACATGACTATTATGTTATTTATTGAAATACGTATATAGATATACCTAGGGGTATTTATACTAATAATAGGAAGAAAATACAGTAATTTGTGATGAGGTATTTTCCAAATAAAATATTCATCTCTATGCAGTCCTGGACTAAGATCTGAAAAGGCCTGGGGCTAATTAAGATTTGGGGACCCTCTTTTCTCAAATAATGTAGGCTATTTGCTTCAAACTTGTACAAATTGCCACATAGATGGAGACAACTGATTTGACTGCTTGTTCCTGACAAGACCATCTTGGTGAGGACAGTGGTTTCCTCGGTTGTTTCACACCTAAAAAACATTTATTTGAAATATGTTTTCATATTGTCAATAGTTGCAAGCAAAACACTTGCAAGGTCAAAGTAATGCTGCAATACATTGCAAGAAGAATTGCGAACTGTAATTCAGGCTTTAGCTAGAAGATTTCACTTGGAAATAGTAATTTTTTTTATTGAGTTGGTCATAAAAGTACACATTTTAAGTTGAAAATACAGGTATACAAATATGTAGGAAGCAAACAGTATTTTCAAAATGATTCAATTTAAAAAAAAAATCCATATAAAACTTGAAAAAAATATTATATATTTGTTGTGTAAATATTGTACATGATATAAAAACTTTGATAAGCACCTATATATTTAATGTAACATTAAAAGTGATGGGCAAATATTTGAAGTAATATAAGAGAACCAATTAGATAAAAAGTGCAAATTAGATAAAAAAATAATCATGAGATTAGTTTAAATATTCCAAAATAATTATTATCAAGGATGAAAAATATAGCATGGCACTTTTTTAAAATGTTTTCATTAGTCATTCACATTGCTCAAATATTTAGGGCAATGTGTTTACTTATCAGTCAGATGACTACCAACAAATATGTCAATGATTTAAAACCAAAATGATTCATAAAAATATTTTGAGATATATTGTGGTCCTCTGAGTTTAAATTACATTCTCCAGCCCAACTCTTTTAGCCCCAATTCTGAACCTTTCATGTAGTTTCTTGTCATTGGCTTTTCTTCTCCTACTTTGAGAAACTACACATTTGCCAGGAAGAAGCTCCTATTTTTTTTATTAGGTTTTCTTGAATTTTGGTGATTGTCTTATAATTTACTGTTTTGCTAGTCTCTGCCCTGATGAAATTTTCCACAATTTTAGCAATTTCTGTCCCACCCATAAATAGGCTGTCATAAAAATTCTAATAAAAAAAGTATTGAAGAAATAGTTTTGTAGGATTTTTAGGCTGAATGCCTCAGTTAATGTTTTGACAGGTGTACTAACAGGACACTGAATGAGCACTTCAAAAAGCTCAAACTAGTTTAGTAAGAGCAATGTAGATTCTACAGAAGCAGAGACCTCCATTGACATACTTGCGGAATGCACAGCAATTCAGACATTCTGTATAATCTACATAATATCAATAAATAAATAATTATTGTTTGTGGTTGACCAATAAATTGTTTTGATTACTAATTGTTTTCACTTGAAAGTACAAAGCTTAGAACCATTAATGAAATATAATAGGCACTGGTACTTTATACCATGATTTGGCAATTTTTGATTACCTTTTATTAATCTAGCATTGCTTTAATTACCATTTTAAAAATCTTACTTACAAATGAAAGCACCATAAAGGTATTGTTATGACTCAGGTTACATTCATGTACTGTTTGTCCAGTTATATTTAAACTGGGTGATTCACAAGATGAACTGTAATGCAAAAATATTCTTTCAACTGTTTTCTCTCAATATTATTTATTGTTTATCTAATCTCAATGAGAAAACCTCAGTGAAAACCAAAACAAAAATCACATTCACATTGAGATTAGATAAACTATTCCAAATAATTTGTTATAAATGCTCATTCCATTGTCTCTATTGATTCCTTCCTAGTAAGAGCTATTGAACAATTTCAAAGCACTAAAATTAAAAATATTTTCAAATTAATATTTGGTACCAAAAGTATTTGAAAACTGTTTCATTCTGTGGGTGTTTATCAATAAAATGAGTATACCTCACACCAACTTTAGATGGCCTTTAAAGGAACAATATTTTGAGTAAATAAATAATATGAAAATCAGTAAAGGATGTGATAATTGTTTATTATTGGATCTACCTAGTTTCATATTACTGGTTGACCTAAATCACGAATTTAGTTTTTTCTGTTATTTTCATAGTTTGAAGTTATTTTTAGAGATTTACCTAACAATTTATTTCATACTGAAATGCGTGTCTACTTTACTTTGCCATATTTTTTTGGATTTTTGAAACAAACAATCATATATACTTCTAGGTATGTCCTCCTAATTATATTTAAATTACAGCAAAAAAATATGTGATATTATGCGTATTTTCTGAAGATCATTTTATCTGCCAAATTCATTGAAAAAATAGCTGTGTAAGTATTATCCAAGCCTACAAAATCGAAAATAATTTTTAGGTGTGCAAATGATAAATTATGGGCACTAACGTTTTTCGAAATATTAAATACGCCCGGCTTCCGCAATCTAACTGATCTTCTTATCAAAAAAATTATTTTTTCAGGAATTAAGTTCTTGAAGATTTCAAAACCACTCTATATCTAGGCATACTCGGAGAAAATATTTTTTAACTCTAAATCTATACCAATATTAAAAAAAATTATTATGGTGTATTGTAGCCCATATTTTCTATGCATTCTAATTAAAACCTAGCGGCCCTAAGCTTTTTTTAAATTTAATTTATCATTTATGCACCTAATTTTGCTCTAAATTATATATGGCTTGTGATAGTCAGTTTAATGGGTATGCTTTTTTCTCTTATTTTTTGTGAATCAAACCACAATGTTTTTTATTTCGACGTTTCGGTAGCGTTCCAGCTACCGTTGTCAATATTAACTAGTAATTAAATAATTTTTGGTCCGTATCTGACACAACGAAAAAATTTGACAACTAGACAATGAATAATATTTTGAAGTTTAAGACTACAAAACTTGGTTGTCAAATTTTATTAAGGTCCATTCATAGTAGATCACATCTCTGGTAAAATGTGAAATAAAATATTTTATTTTATGACATTCTAAGGATATGATAGTCTACAAGAAATGGAATCCAGTGAAGTGCACGTTCCAGGAACGGTTTTTATTGGGATAGCGCTTTTTTTCGCTTATTTTGGAAATGTTAATAAAACGCGCTTGTTACTTTTTTGTAAATAAAAAATAAGTGAAAAGAGTAATGCCACAAAGAACGTACAGAAGATACTAATGGGTATGCTTGAGTAAAATTAGGTGAATATAAACTATGTGGTTGGTTGTTTCTTTATATTTTGTCCAACGAATTTTACTGCCGTTTGTATAAGGTTTTAAATTGAGTAATCTTTTTCAAGTAGCGAATAAATAAGTTCTTTATTTGTGTTAAGCTACCAAAGTATTGATGTAAATTTCAAGTGCCACAATTTTTTGGCTTTTTATATCAAATTAAATTATTAATTTAAAAAAAAGTATTGCTCGAATAGTAATTTAAATTGTCAGAAAATAAGGCATAGTTACAAGTTAAAAAATCAACATGTAAGAAACATTTTCTAATTCGTAATCAATTGATAATGAAAAATATCTTTCTAGTATAAATTTGTCCGCATAGGAAGGAAATCGTATACCACCGGGTGATTATCTAAAAGATTAAATATTTTTATCATTTAATATCTCCATATCGAGTACTATTTTCCTCTACCCACTAGTTGTATACATTTTATGAATGGGATATGAAATATAACTGCGTTTCTGAAAGTTAATTATTGAAAATGCTTTGCCGCAAATCCTTGCTACCCGGACTTTTCTGTATAATTTGAAATAAAAGATATCCCAAATGAAAAACATGAGGTTTCCACTCATTGTTTTGATATTTTTATTTTTAACACTTCAATACAGCTGGGTTTCTCACTAATGTTGGTCAAAATGAAATCGTATTATAACAATGGAAAGTTATTCAGTAACAAATCAACATGTTTTTACAATTCACGCTGTATTTGCACTCTGTATTGATGTGATAAAATTTGAAATTACAACTAGAGTTACACTTTGTTAGTTTTTTATACCTAAAGTCTAGTACTGTTTGATTCTGTCTTATGTTTCAAATAAATAAAACTATTGAACTAATTTTTATATGATGGCTGTTTTATAGTAATATTGTAATATACAAAGATTTCATCTATTGATTGTTTCCGGTCTTATTGTATTTGCATTTGTTTTATTGTGTTCTTTACGATATTAGATTAAATGGATGATAAGGGTTTATTATATATTTGAAGCAATTTATATCTGCATTGCAAATATATTTATAAAAATAGATCACATATTTACAGAATTTTTTCACAAAACAGTGTCATTGAGGAAATCTACATTTTACAGGTTCTTTGAGAAATATAGTTGATGATTAAATTCAATCTTTCATCAGGGTCCTAATATTTTTAGAATTCCTATAATAATTAAACAGTTTTTTTTTGTGTCTTTACTGATACTGATATATATTTACACATGATATGAGTTTTACAATATTAAATTCACAGTGTATATATTACATTTTATAGTCCATTAAGTATAGCAATTTCCCACAACTTTTAGTGGTTCTCAGCTTCATTTAAAATTATATACATGTCTTTCGGGTGGTTTTGTTTTCTTTTTTAAGTAGAGCTGTCAAGATTTGTTTGACAAAAATATTTCACTGTTATTATAATTTTATTATATGTATTGTGAAATGTTATGGGTATACTACAATTTAGTTGTTTTAATCTTTCACTTTATCACTTTAATATATCAAATCAGATCAGATTTAGATTAAAATTTTTGATATGATAAATGCTGCATGTTCTACATCGAGTGGGTTGTTTATTATTAGCAAAATTGCCTTAAAACGCAAGGTTAGATAAAAAAAAACAATTGTTTGCAAAATGACGTGTTTTAAGATTAAATATGTGATGATTTGAAAAATTATATTAAGTAGCGCTGAAAGGTAGCTAAAATTGTTTATTATAACCATTATTATGTTATTATTGAATTTTGCATATATAGATATATTTTGCAACGGAGATATGTATACATGTTTTTGTAGTTTGTGAGTTTAATTTAATTAGTATGTAAGCATATTTATTTGTTGTCTTTGAGTTTATGATTTTTGTTATTATAGGACGGGTGTCGCAGCCCAACTGTAATGTATAATTCTTTACTTCGGTCTCATGTTTGTTGTCTATTTTAGGACAATGTCATGTGGTATTATTTATGTGTAATAAATCATTTGTTATACTAGTTTCTGTTTGTTTTACTTCACAAGAATCAACAATCCTTGACAGAGTTGATTATTTCATCGAATACGTTGATGATATAATTCTAAAAAGGTTTTATATATTTTTAGTTACAGAATTTAAAAAATTGGAAATACTACTAAAATTAAAATATTGGATAAGTCTGCATTTTTTGCTTTTCCTAAAACATGATTATGTAAAATGAAAAATATTGATATTACTCCTATGACCTAGTTGTACTTGAAAATCTATGTCAAACTTATTTTCCATTTATTTTTGTTTCTGGTACGACTTGTAGTCTCAAACTTCTTCATTTCTAAAGGTACCCGTTCAGTTGGTCGCATCACAAAATTCCACCTATAATGGATTCAAAATTCAAATCCCCTTCACTAAGAAATATGACAATGTAGCGAATTTTGCACTATTTTTCTGCGGTTGTTGATACATTTTTAGGATATTCTAGGATTAATATTTAAGTGTAGACCAAACAACAAAATGCTGTAGGTACATTTTTTCCTACAGTGTACGCTAGGTCATGACCCTATATAATGTCTTATGTATATATTTTTTCCCTTTAGTCTGACCGCATTCTAAAGTGAGTGGCTTTTTCAAAACTGAATAGTTTCAATTGCTCTAACCTTGTATTGTTGAGTTTACGAATGCTGGTGTGGTTTTATATTGTAAGTTTACGTAAGTTGTGGTTTTTTTTACGGAAATTCCTGTTTACCATCAAGTTTGTTTATTATCTATATTAATGAGTTTAAACAGGCACCCTATTTGATTTAATACAGACTTGTTATGTTAAAATATCGATAGTTGAAAAAGTTACACAACTTTTTAATTAAAATTAGGTAATTGATAGTAGGTACTAGATGACAATGCAAGACGCAACAATGCCAAACATTATTGGTAAATGTTTATTATTTACAAGTAAGGAACTCAAGAATCAAAACAAGAGTTTGTTTCCGTTGCAAAACATGTTTATATACAGTTTTCAAGTAAACAAGTCTTGTCCTAGTTCACAGTTATTTTAGCAAATCATGCGCATACTTTTCCCAAGCTGTAAAAATAACAGCAAACTGAAGATGTAAACAGTTTAGATATAAATCAAATAAGTGACACGAGATGTTAAAAGACACTCGAGGCTCCAACAGTCCAACTGCGTATGTTCAAAATTTTTAATAAGAATAATGACCGTTTCATTCATCCTTCCTCTATTTGAAGGTTATTTTTCATTCCCTTTTTTGAAAAATCCATTCCATTCACCCATCCCAGTGTCTTTTAGCATCTCGTATACGTGACTACATATATTTTTGCAAGACAAAGTGTGTAAATACTGAAACTGTTCTTAAGTACCAAAAGTAGAAGAAATTAGTAAAAAGGAGAATATAAAAAATAAACAGTAAATATTTCCTCCGTCTTATATGCTTATATAGTATTCTTTCAAAAGCAAATTATTTTGGAAAGGGACCGGTTACACGGTCTATACTCCTGAGTTCTGATCTATTAATTAATCCTTAGACCTTTTGCCAAAGATGTAAAAAGGGGATTTGTAGTGTTGTAAAAGTTTGCCTGCAACCAGCTGAATACGGCAAGAACTTATTTCTCTTCAGCCACTGGAAATACTGGTTGGGTGGGTCAATTATGACACAACTATTCCTCTTATGGTTCGGCAGAACTCCGGGACCGGACAAATATCTAAGAAAATATAAATTTTTTGGAAAATCTTTCTATACCACAAATTTTACTCCTACTAAAACTATAATTTGAAAAATTTTTGGAATATACAGGGTGTTCCAATAAAGTGTGGCGTATCAAAGTTATATTATTAAGTTATATAGTGCATTTTCTGATTGCCCCTAAAAAATATGATACTTCTTTATAATGGTTCCCTATACCTGAATACAGAGGGTTCCGAGTTATGCTGACTTTTTAAAAAATGTGAACATTTCGAAAAAAATTAATAACTCATTGATATAA
>CAJUYG010000001.1:33360-71983 GCA_910591675.1 Galerucella calmariensis | reverse complement strand
TACATCGTTTGAAAGTTTATTAATTGTACTAACAAATTGTAAAAAGACTTATAGGGTGATTCATTTAAAATTTTTTAGATATTGCTTGATTTGCGTTTTGTTTCACCCTGTATTAAAGAAGCCACAGATGAAAAAATTAATTAATACTGAGCACAGCCAATGATATCTGTATGACATTTGAATACAAAGACCTGTTGATTTATTTTAATTTACTGTTCTGCAGATTGTTAAAGAGGAGGTCTTTTTTGCTAATAATTGGCCATATCTTTGTAAAACACCCTTATAATATATTAGAGTGCTATATTTTTGTAACGCTCTCGGTGAGATCTTTTCGATTCTTGGACAAAATATAGTACGTTCCATTTAAAAAAAATGTAAGTTTGTGCTGCTACGTGGTTTTGGAACACCCTGTAGAATCGAAAGTATTTTCAAAATGTGCTCTCAAAAACTGTATTAGCTCACACAAAACTATAAAGTTCTATCTATCACCACAACGATGTAATCCTCCGATGTCAGAAGATTGCCCCATCCTGTATAAATAAAATTAGGCGTGCGCCAAAGTTACTTTCTGCTTGAGAGCGCCAATACTGTCAATTATGACATCAACTTTGCAGTTGCTTTTCAAGGCACAAAAGACGACTTTCGATAGTGGTCGTAGAAAAATAACTTTTTAAAAATGAACGTTATCCAGTACTTCAGATACTGTGTCCTATATTCTAAAATATTATACAATCATTTGGAAGATAATTCGAAAGGAAACTGATCAACCACATTTTCCTTTGGTCACCTTGGCTTGAGATAAGAGAATTTTAAATGCATTCCAATATCTAACATTTTTTATTAATTTGATTGGAGGTTTAAAAAAATATAGTTCGTGTGGCTAACCTACATTAAGCAACAAGGAAGGCCATTTTAGTTTATTTGAACAGTGTAGCTAGAGTTCCGCCTTGGGGCGGAAGTTTATATGACATATCTAGAAATCCGTCGAAAATGTCATAATTTACGCAAGTTATTCACTAATAATAATCCGCCGCCCAACTCATGTTTCATGATTAAATTTCGTCCGCAATTTGGTTTAGTTTTTTATTTCATTTCAAGAAGGGTGAATGTATTTCCTTCTCCTTCTTCAAATACACAATGTACGGACACAGTATACCATGTTTTGGTATACTGTGGTACGGATATCATCATATACAAATGTGTTTATAATTTTATATGTCTGACAGCATATAGCGGGACTTTGAGGGAATTTTTGAAAAAATAATCTTTAGTTTGCCGTTAGACGGAATTTAGGTATCAAAAACATCATTTGTGAATCATTGTGTACCTATTCAAATTTAATTGTTTGGAATTTAAGTGAAAATGAAATTACAAAATATGCGGAATGTTTTCTAAAACTTTTCCAATACCTACTATGAAGCAATTTTTTTTCCGAAAGATACATAAATATACTCACTATACTGCCAAAAAACTGATATCTTTACACCTCCAAGATTATTCAAAAGTTCCCTTTCTACTATAACTAAACTACAATTTTTTTTGGTGTTATTTTGATGTTATTGATATCTTCTAAACAAGGATAATAACTACTCACCTTTTTGCGACCAAGTGAAATCAAGAAAATACATAAACCAGGGTAAGACTACACCAAGAGCTTTGACAAGGTGTCCTCTTCTAAATAAGGGTAATGGTTGTCTATTTGTACGGCAAAATGAGATAAAAAGAATGCATAAGCCGGAGTAAGACTGCACTTTATCGGGTACCAAGACGTCTCCTGAAACCTCAAAGTAGAGGAGGAATAATGTGAACGAATGAAGAGTAGTCCAATCATATATTTTTTGAATGCAATGCTACTACAGAATCACAGGGAACTACACCTGGGATACTACTGGATAGAAGGGTATTTCTTGCCTAAACTGAATCCTACCGATATCTCAAAATCCTTTCATGGAAAAGAACTTAGAGCAAATACTAGTCTCGTAGACTTTCATCAGAAACTTGGTAGAAAAATGGAACACAATATACCCTTCAGGCTTCAGTGAATGTTCACAAAAAAACATATAATTACTTATTTGTATCTTCGAAGCTCAGGTTTCGATATTTATTAAAGATAAAAAAATAAATATTTATTTATTCAATTATTTATTATCGAAATATATATTCTATATTCGAAATTTTTATAAATAAGATTTTGTATTTCAATAAATTAATAAATAAATACATCTGTTCATCGGAGAGACCAATAAAAGATTCTGTTGTTTGAGACAGACTAAATAGTATATCAGTGTTACTGTGCGTTGTTGTTATTAGTCAGTATTTATTAAATTTTGATTAAAAATCAATGCTCGTCCAAAGTTCCTAACTACACTGCAATTTTCTTATAGTTTTCTTTCAATTTGATATAATAGACCGGTAGCCCATGACAGATGTAGGTTTCATTACTTTAAAGGGAAGCCATTTTCACCATCGATTTTTATGTGAAAAACAAGCTGAATAAGTCTATTGTCCAAGACCCAAACTTGCTAATCGACGCAACAAGGGACATTGAAGATCTTAGAATTTTCACGAAATTGAACAATTAAATAATGAATGCCATGTACTTAGATGAATTCCTTAGGTACTACGTTCTCATAAAAAAAACATGGCATACACATCCAAGCGATACTGGAGTTTGATAAGGGTTAAAAACTGATAGGAAGGTGGAAAAAACAATTAACTAATGTATGGCAAAGATTTTGCTATCTTAGTAGATGTTAAAAACATTAGTGGCATACATTTTACGGCGATACTTTATTTTCCAAATATGATTTTCAATGTCCCCTCTTGTGTCGATTAGCAAGTTTGGGTCTTGGGCAATAGCCTTATTCTAATTGTTTTTCACATTAAATTTGATGGTGAAAACGGCTTCCATTTAAAATAATGAAGCCTACACGAGTCATTGACTACCGATCTATAACGGAGAACCGGTCTTTGGAAGCAGCTTAAAAAAGATATAATATACAATTTATATAAAAACAAATGTAATGTATAATTTAAAAGACCAATACAAAGAATAAAATGGACTGTTGATAATACAACTCTATAGTAATGAATCGTTCAGTATTTTAAGTACATAAAATTAACAAAGTTGATAAAATCGCTACATTGACTTTACGTTTCCTTAATCCAGTAATGCCTATTAAATAATGATTTGTTCCCATTTTTTCAAGTGACACTCCTTATACAATTATTATTTTATCTATTCTAACCACTTGAAACTTTTATATTGGGTATCGTGCATCCCAATTAGACCTTCAGTTGTTATTTTGGCTTTTTAACTGTTCACTTCATATACAGATTCGGCAAATATTCATCTTACGTATGTAGAATCTCAAATAGGAGCAACAGTGAGCACTTATAGATAAAATTCTATGTCTAAGAGCTGTTTGACACGGTACCAATTTAAGAACTAAACATTTAGTGTGAGATAATATTGGAAACATTATTGTTTACAGGAAAGTTGACTGTGTGATATAGTAAATGAATTTGTTACTGAATTTAGTACAAGCGCATGCGCATAGTAACTTGAAAATAGGTCAATATTGGTTTGAAAGGTTCCTACATTTTTTGCTGATATGTAGTGGATGTATTGAGAAATAGCGATGGAAAAAAATGTTTATTATTGGGATGTGCGATTAAGTCTGTCTTTGATTTCAGTTATCTTAACACAGGGTCTGAAAAGCTGCAGCTCTAAGCATATCTTTTCTAGTGAGCTATTTCGAGCATGTTTATTTTTATAATCTACCTATGTTTCACAGCATATAAACAAAAGGATATGATTTGTACCGGGTGGTCCAATAAGCCTATCTCTCGGCTATATATCAGAAACTATTCATGTTATAACTTCGGGAGAAAAAATTCCTCAGTAAAAGTGGCCAAGAGAAATTGCTGGAAATTACTTTCAAGTTTCTATGTTAACCGCTAGGGGGCGTCACCTGTAAAGAAAAATTTAAAAACCAGTGTTCTGTGGAATGTGCCCAATTAAACCAAGTGTTAAATAAGAAAAATAGAAAGAGGACTGAATTCCGCACATATCTGTTCAGGTGCGTTTTTCTCAATTTTTACAAATAAAGGGTGGGGGAAAGTGGGAAAGTGTTTTTGGATAAATACATATAACTTTGGTTTGAATCAACCGATTTTAACGAAATTAGTGTCATTAGAAAGATGATGGATGCATTAATTACATCTAATATAAAGCAATTGCAATTCGTTTTAATTGTCATAGGTATAGGGTACTTTCGAATGAAAAAAATTAAAATTTGTTTTTCTTGAAAATGTTTAATGGAAACACCTAATTATTGTGAATTATAATGAAATTGTATTACATTCTCAACAAAATGGCGCAAACCGCATGTTGATAACTTTTGTCGAAATCGAGATATAAATAAAAACGCATAAACATATACCTAAGTATAGTATTGACTCACCCTGTATTGTAACTTAAAATTAGATATGTGAAAGGGAGACCATACAGATATATTTATCATTAAAATTCAATGTCCAATTAAATGTTCAAATTGTTTTCCATCGTTGTCTACACAAAGCTGTAATCTATCGCGCTTAGACATAACAGCTGCTTCAATCTCAGCTGTTGATATAGTATTTATTGCGTTTTTAATGCGCTGTTTCATTTCGTCTCGCGTGGTTGGTCGAGTTTGGTACACTAAATCCTTCAATCGTCCCCACAGATAAAAGTCCAGACATGTTAAGTCTGGAGATCTAGCTGGCCATGGGAATATACTTCCCCTTCCAATCCATTTATTTAGATAATTTACATTTAAATAGTCTATAACTTGTCTGGAGAAATGCTCGGGACACCCGTCATGTTGAAATATCATACATCTTCTTGATTGTAAGGAGATATCTTCTAATAAAACGGGCAACTGATTTTCCAGAAAATCCAAATATGTATTGCCATATAAAGTTCCATCGAAGAAATATGGACCTACGATCTTTCCATCAACTATGCCACACCAAACATTGATACTCCATCTACCTTGTAGCTGCACTTCCTCCATCCAGTGCGGATTTTCTTCAGCCCAATAATGCGCATTATGCATATTAACACTACCCGCACTATTAAACGTAGCCTAGTCTGTCCATAAAATCTTTGACATAATATGCGGTTGTTCTTCTAGTAGACCTAACATCCAATTGCAGTAATCCAGCCTTGCATCATAATCTCTTTCATGTAAAGATTGGTGAAGAACTACATGATAAGGATGCAGTCTAAAAAACACAACAATAAGTATTTGTGAAAAAGAAACCACTATATTTATTAAAATTCAAAAAATCTACAATTGTTCCACAAGATAAATCTTGCATAAGTATTTTCAAAAAACGGATAAAATGATAAAAGTGTTGTTTTTATCGAAATATTAAAAGAACAGTTGAATCTGAACTTTAGAGGGAATTACAATTTTATAACCTAAACACCTAATAATAAAGAAAACCAGCCTGTGATGTTTTCAAATTCTTAAAACAGTAGTTTTGGGTATGTTCAATTCTATAAAGATTTGCCGACTACTTATATGTGGATTCTGTTGAATTAAAGCGAGAACATTGATTGAGTTTTCTTCGGTCATACCTCTACTACGTCGTTTGAAACAAGGACGACGAAAACTACCAGTTTCTCTTAATCTTCTTGCCTTTCTTTCAAATACTTCTTTGTCATAACTTATTATTTAATTTAAGTTACAATACAGGGTGAGTCAATACTATACTTAGGTATTTATGTTTATGCGTTTTTATTTATATCTCGATTTCGACAAAAGCTATCAACATGCGGTTTGCGCCATTTTGTTGAGAATTCAACACCGTTTTATTATAATTCACAATAATAAGGTGTTTCCATTAAACATTTTCGAGAAAAACAAATTTTAATTTTTTTCATTCGAAAGTACCCTATATACCTATGACAATTAAAACGAATTGCAATTGATTTATATTAGATGCATCCATCCTCTTTCTAATGACACTAATTTCGTTAAAATCGGTTGATTCAAACCAAAGTTATATGTATTTATCCAAAAACACTTTCTTACTTTCCCCCACCCTTTATTTGTAAAAATTGAGAAAAAAGCACTTGAACAGATTTGTGCGGAATTCAGTCCTCTTTCTATTTTTCTTATTTAACACTTGGTTTAATTGGACATATTCCACAGAAAACTGGTTTTTAAATTTTTCTTTACAGGTGACGCCCCCTAGCAGTTAACATAGAAACTTGAAAGTAATTTCCAGCAATTTCTCTTGGCCACTTTTACCAAGGAATTTTTTCTCCCGAAGCTACAACATGAATAGTTTCTGATATATAGCCGAGAGATCGGCTTATTGGACCACCCGGTACAATTCATTTAGCAATTTTACTTGCTCCAGGGACCATGACGCATGACATATTTAAGTTTTCAACACAACTCAAAGACACGCACTTTTATTTATATTTGAGGCTAGCCGTACATAACCTTAAAATCCGATTTTGGCAATTACTGCGCATGTTTAGTATTATTGTATGCAAGAAAATATAACATGTTCTAATTTCTTGCAAGCAAGTTGACTGAAAATGCGCGCGCAACCACTTGTATTAAATTTAGGCTGAAATATTGTACCATGTCAAACGGCTCTGAGAGAAAACAAAATACTTCCCCTCGACTCTCCGGTCAGGGGAATGCGACATTGTATCTCCTTTGTTTTATAGCTTTCTCTCTTTCACTCACAGAATGGCAATACGGAGCATAATTATTTGCCGAATCTGTATATCCTCATTAGGAGCAATTCTATAAGCGAATGTTGAATTTTAACGCATGGTTAAAAATTAAACAATCTGCTAACTCCATTTTACCATTCTGTATGCATAATAGCTTCAAAATATTAACGGAAACTCTTATTTGGACACCATACCAAATTTATATCTTAATTTTGGTCATGTATAGATTAATAGTGGAAACATCGTCAAATATAACAGCGTGTCGTTAATGTTTAACCATTTATTGTAATTGACTCTATTCTCGGTTTGGTATGATTTCCCATTTCTTGTATTCGACTAATGGGCTCATTTACATATTTTTTTTTACTTTACCATCAGGGAGAGCACAGCATTTTGAGGGTCTTTGCAAAAAATTTGACGTCAGCGAGACTCATAAGTCGCCTAAAAAGGTATAAACATTAAACAGCGCTCCTCTCCAAATTTCAGACGTGACGTCATCGCATATGAAATCTCGTTCAGAGAGCGGATACCGCGCCGATCGGTTTTCGATTAGATGACTACTTAGAGTAGGTATTTTTCTTGCTTATATGCTTCTTATTTATTATACGTTTTAGCAAACTCTAAACAGTGTTATGTTTGTGAAATAAGAACGTTTATAAATAATTTAAACTATACGACACAATGGACCAGAACCAGAGTAAAAAAAGTAAATTTTTATTGTGCGGTTCCAGCATGTAAAAGTACTACGATTAAAACATCTAACAAAACATTCATTTCTATTAATAAGGATGCAAAAAAAACGGAAGCAGTGGCAGAAAAGCATTAAAAGACTCGAAGCATTCACTGATAAGTCAACATACTTTGTTGGTGTATTTTTAAGATTTCATTTTTCTTTAATCAGAAGTACATAATCGTTTTAAATTACCTTATAAAATACGTTGTGAATCTATATTGAGAGGGTTATTGAAAACCACACGCTTGTATCAATCTAAATTTTCTAAAATACGTAGATAATATTGTTTTATTAATGTTCAAAATTATTTAATAAAATAATGAATCAGTTCTTCACAAATTAAATTTTATTAAATATTGCTTTTCTTTTAAAAACAGGTAATCTTTTTCAGTAGATCATAAACAAAACTGGCGTATATTATATGTTTTAAAAGAAATTATTTTATTTGATTCAAAGTCCGGATCAAATAAATATCGCTTTTTTACCAGTGAGGTGCATGTGCATCTGAATCTGATGTAAACATTTGGAACTAATATTACCTGCTTCATCAAAATACGTTTTCCTTGTTCTTTTCAACATTGGTGATTTAATTTCCACTACACATTCATTATAAATAGTTGGAGAAGCTCCTATAATTGGGCAGTCTGCAGTTAAAAATTTTCTTGAAATTCGATTTTGTAGAATTTTAAGTACGTTTTCAGTATTGTAATATCTAAGCCTACTATTAGTAATTTCTCTTTTTTTGCTTCTTCAAGGTGTTCAGAAAGACTATCATTGATCACCGCTTGATTTTTTTTCTTTCCAAAGACCATGGTAGTTATAAAATTTTTAAAGGTCTAAGCTGATGATAAAGATAACACTGTCTCCGTAGTGGACGGTTCCTCTTTCCTACGATGGAGTCACATGAGAAAAGCAATAACATGCTTACAGTATCCGAAGCAGGACAATAACACTTAGCTTCGTCTATTTTTTTAAACTCTAAAACAGTAAGAACAGCTTTGTAGCATTTTGAGTTTAGTTTAAGTTCAGGTGTCACTCCTGCTAATAAAATACATTTATTTATTTCTCTCTTCAAAGTTTTGAGTAACCTATAGCATTATCTCCGTAACTTTGTCCACCAGACCAGGAATAAAATAAAACATCTGTAATCACCCTGTATATTATTTGAGAGAACATGTATTTATGAAAATATTGACATTTTTAATCTTTCTGACCCGAAAATAGTCAAAAACGATGTGTCACTTAGTACAAAATTATAATATAATAAGCTCGTGTTATTGATTAAAAAACTCCATAATCATTAGTAAGTCCACTTCTGGAACATTTAATGAGTCTGCTTTTTTTAAATTGGGTCCACACATTTTATTTTATTAACGCAAAAATTTTGTAAGAAGTACCTAATACAAAAAAATAAATTCTATGCGAGGCACGTTACAGTCAGAAGCGTAATGTTTGTGCACGTTAACTTTCATATGCGGTGACGTCATAGTCTTCGCCCCGTTACGGTATGCTTGTTTAATCGGTTGTATTAGGAGAACGACATATTTTATTGACATGAAATTTTCAGAATCATATTTTTATCCTTAGTACTTTGTTTTACGACAGTTAAAAATTATTTAAAAATTTTAGTAAACGAGCCCATTACAGGGTAAGTTAACAATTTTGTTGTCATTTTAGTGAAAGTGCGTGCTGTTATAGGAAAATGTGAGAGTATAAAAGCATATGTCATCCGAAAGTTTCCAGCACACACAACACAACAGCCTGTGTTTCCAGATATTGACTTATTTTCAACTTATTAATACTCATTATCACTTTATTTTGGTTATAATACAAATATTTTTTGTTTCAATTCACTTAATTCAAGAAATAACGAAAAAAAAAACTAAACATTGAATTCAGAGTGGCCCAAAAGTCTGGAAAGGGCCAATTATCTTGTAAATTGCTAGCCATAATTGTACAAAATTTGGGGTATGGATATTCCAGATTTAATAATTACAGTGTTGCCAGATTTGCAGTTTCCCTTATAATATTGATTTTCTAAATTAATCACCCTTTATATTCAATCATTATTGGAATAACACTGATGATTTTATATGGACTGGAGGGTCTTAAATACATAAAACAGTGCAAAATTTGTAAAGGTGAAGAAATTTAAATGTAGTAGGTATATTTCGGATAGCCTGTTTGTGATTATAGGCACTAATGGGTTAAGGAGTGTAGATAAATAATATTTCAAAATCTACAATAAATGGTACAATAGCCACCACTCATTTTTGGGTAGGTATTTGAGGCAAGCTGAAAAATAAGCCAGACGATTTAGACGGGTTACCTTGCCAGATGAGTGCAAAAGTATAAAAAATGTATTTGAGACGACTTGTAATTTTAGCCAGGTCTGCAATTCCCATTTGATGTATAATAGGAGAGGTATGTGACAAGTTTTCTTGCCTGAAATACCTACTCAAAAATTGGTGCCAGCTCTTGGACTAGAAGACTGCCATATTCCATAGGAAATTAAAATACTGTTATAGATAATAATAATCACAAATGAATAAGTTTGTTATCTTCAACAACAGATTTAAAAAAATCTCAGGTAACATCCGACAGTGCGAGTGAGTGGAAGAGAGTCCGTTCATTTATCTTGTTTTTGTATCAAACCATTAAATATCCCAACTAAACAAATGATGTTTCACAAGCATGTCTCGAACGCCATCTTTAAGTGGTTGATTGTTGTTCTCCTTTTTCACGGGAAGCTCCCAATCTGGATTTAAATTGAAGGACAGTTGAGAAAGTATTCTAACATCACATTTGATTTGTACCCAGCCTGGACTGTACACGAACGACCAAGGATGATACCTGGAAATTAATTTAATCAATTAGGAATAATTAATTTAAAGCAAACTATGTGGTATTATAGTTTCATTAACATTTGAATTAACTGAACGGAAACATTGATTGGAATAATATACAAACCATTTTCTAACAATTTCGCTGGAAGAACAGAGAACTTCAAGCCATAAATGGAGCACTTGTTCATTGAGGCCCATACAAATTAAAGATCGAAGTTTTACATCCATTTGGGCGTGCGCATTATCGTGAGATAAGTTTACAGCTTGAACACAGCGGTAGAGCAACTAAAAAATGTATTAATTTAAAGAAATCATGTGGATGAATATTGAACTATAAATTATTCAACAAATTAAAAACTTACAAGCATTATTTCTAGATAAATTTTCCAGTTTTCTATTCGCGCGTTAAAATATCTAAATTGTTAATAGCCTTTATTAATCCACTGGTGAGTTCAATTACTCAATATTTATGTATCAAGAAATTTTGACATTTTGAAGCCAACTAGGTTACAGTGCATATGTTATGAATTAAAACTTATACAGTAAATTTCTTATCACATCTTTGGTTTAAAAAAGAAAATGAGATGGTTTTCAAGCAATTTTGCAAAATTGAAGTAATTGTTAATATGAGTGACTTTCCATTTAAATTATTCAATAAAAAATGCAATACCTTGGTAACTTTTCAGATCATGTCTACTGGTTACCGTTAAATATACTGGATCACAACAAACCCATATTTTACTACATGCTTTATTACTTTCAAGTGACACTATAAATTGTTAAATTAAAGTTTTGATCTAATTTGACATTTTTACTGTCTCTCAGCAGAGATTTAGAAAAAAAAATGATAGGTCAAACTTCTGTATAAGTTTCAGGATCAGATTTCTATTATTTTTACCATAATTTTGCTTAACATTTTGAATAGAAAACTGAATTTTATGTTTACGCTTCCTTGTGTAAAATTAAAGAACTAAAAATAAATTTCTGCGGTCTGAATTTTGCTTAAAGCGCACATTGCGCAGATTTAGTGATGTGAGAATCGGTTACTTCATCAATCATGATTGATACTCATGACTGATAAGCATCGTAAGCACAACTGCAAAAGGGCGCCAATTTTTCAATAATAATTTTACAGCTACACAATTACACATAATTTCACTTACTTCTTCAGGAGTTAAAACTTTTCCATCCTCATCTAATCTATATGTTTTACAAAGTACTAATCTACTGTAAACAGACTTAAAATCTTTTTCAACTTCTTTCATTGCTGATTCTTCTATAAACAACCAAGGGTGACATGGACCACCTAAAATTAAAAAAGAAGTCGTCAAAAATTTGACAGTAATTTTTAAATTAATTTCAATGTTTTTATTATATTGGAAGTGAAAAGAGGAATATATATTATGTAGTTACCTAAAAAGTTTGGACGTTTCATTCCATGTTCTAAGACTTGTTTGATTACTGGACACAAGGTACCTCTAACTATGTCAGTAACAGTTTCAGATATACTATCATCTCCAGCACTACTATATTGCTTACTCCTTTCATCCAGTATTTCTACAAACTTCGCAGGAAACCAACCTTAAAAATGTATAATAGTTTTACGATGTATAAGTGCTCTAGATAGTGTTTTATCCAGAATCATGGTCAATTTGAATCAGATTTAATCAAAAAATTATTCAATATGTGACCCTGTTTTTCGCTAGCCTTCCAGGGATAAGCCACCATAATATTTGTGGGAATGACATCAAATTACATTGAATCAGCCAATGGTCAATCACAGTATTGCAGAAGATCTACTTCAAGAGCTTGAATAGTATAAATGAATAAGTTCGGTCTGTCAGCACTGATTCATTCAACAACACCGCTTGCTTTTAATTTTCAACTACATACTTCTTATAGACCTATCATGTAGCAAACAGCAAGTTGAATAAAACTTCAATTATAATGTGATTTGGTTAAAATGTTTTAAACTTACCTCTCAAACCGTTTAGCTCACCAATCCAACAATGTTCATCTTTTTGACTGATAATGGTGATTATATCATTTTTTCTGAAGCCAAGTTCGTCATCGTCGTGTCTTTCAAAATCTAAAATAGTAAATCATTGTTTAAGCTTTTCTTATTTGTTCAACATTTAGTTTTCACAAAACTATTAAACTCCAAATAAGTTGAAATGAAAAGAAAAAATCTTACCCAATAGTGCTTTCGCTCTTCTTTTTCTGGTTTTGGAGACATTAATGTAATTTGTATGATCTTGAGCATGGCTGTCCATAGAATAGTCAGCTACCAAGCTAATTTCGTTTGCCAATTTTGGATCAAGTTGCATAAAGTGTCTTGCAACCTAAAAGATAAAATATAAGAATATATACATTTCGTTGAAGCATTTATTGAACAATATCTTATTGTGAAAACCAACTCACCTGTAAAATTGCTTCCCTGAGATCCACTAAAATTTCCGTTTGCTTTATGTTTTTACTTTTTATATCATCTTCAAAAGTTTCATTAAATAGTAGTAGCTGTATAACTGATTTGTTTTTCTTAATCTGCCTTCTGTAAAGGAAGAGACATTGAGATTATTATACTTATTAACTGTTCTTCTAGAATTGTAGTCTGTGAATTCCCTGTTTTTCTAAATATTTTTGGCCTCTTTTTTTTGTCAAAATCCAAGTTTTTTCAAATTAAGTCAACCTCATTTCTTAAACAACTCAATAACGATAATTGCATTGAACGTGAGATACAGAAATAAGTTTTGATAGGGTAAAAATGTATCATTTTTACGAATTTCCCCTAGTTCCGGAATAAAAAGACTTACTGATGAAGGCCCCATCATAAAATTTGTGGGATATACTAGATGAGAACTCTCAACATAATTTACTTAATTTTAAATATAATCAGTAGGTGGTATTTGAGTTCTCCAAAGCTGTTAGATTAAATAAGAAAGTAATAAAACAACTTACATTAACAAGTCAAATATTTACTATTCAAATCAACAATATAAAAACCCTGTCAAATAAATTATTAAAACATTTGGAAGTAGGTACCTAATTATTATAACAGTGTATGAATATAAATATAAATTTGTTATTTGTTAAAATGTTATTTAATAAAAAAATGGTATTTCGTGAATCCGGTAATTTTGGAAAATTTCCTTTTCACTGAAGTGTTCTGGATAGTTTATCTACCGAAAAAGCATATTAGTACAATTTTAGCCAAGACAGTTTTCATTTGCAACGAGCTCAAATGCACTTTTATATAATTTTTTTCATAAGTCCGACCCTGTACATTATTTTTGCTTCCAAATTTACAGTCATGTTAAGGGCATGTTAGGTTATTAGCCCTGCAAAAAGAAAATAAATCGCCCAAAAAACAAAAAAAATATTTTCAATTGAAAAATATACTCCTTTATTTCGGCCCACAGTGTAGTAACATAAAAGCTTATAAAAACAATTATTATTGTTGAAGTAGAATGGATATCAGTAATATAATATATATGGTTTTCAAAATAAAATTAACTAATATCGATGAATGTTTGGATAACAAGGACAGACAAGATGTGAATCGGTTGGTAATTAAAAAAGGAGTAAAAAGGCAGAGAATAAATTATTGGCCTCCAATGTATTATTGCAAGATTTCCATACTCCATACAATATTCTCTAATAGTGAAATTCACATTCAGAGCCTTTTCGGAAATTCGCTTCAGTAAAAGATATGACAACGGCACGTTATTTTGAGATGACGAATGGTTAATCCATCTTAAAACAACCCGCTGTTGCCACATCTTTTACCGGTTTTTGAAACACCAACACCAAAAAAATGTTATAATTCAAAAACATTCTCACAAAAGTTCAATTTTAAATTCACAAATATTTTCCAAAATATGTATTATTCTTTTATATGAGTTGGACCATAACGTATTTTAGTAATAATGCTATTTATTCTTGAATATAGAAAGCAATATATTTGTAACGCTGCAATCTGAATGTGAATTCCACTATACCTAGTAGAATTTTATTAATTAAATTATCCTACATATATCTTTGCAGTTTTTCCATTGTGTTCCAAGGATCTAAATAAATTGAAAACTAAGTGTATTTTGTCTCTCTCAATCTTCCCGATTTGTTTCTAGATTTAAACATTAAAAGTTCGATGAAACTAATTCCCAAGGGACAGAATTTTTTGTTACAAAATATTTTCACAAGTGAGTTTGATGTATATTGACAACTTCATACTGAATTTAAAATTTCAGATATTGCTTCGATCGATATTAAGGGGTAGAATTACTTAACTGATATATATTTACAAACATGCAAGAGTGTATATTACTTTCAACAAGATGAATTTTTATCACAGGTTCAGTTTTGCGATAAAGATTAACAACGAAGTAATTTGGTATGTTAATTTTTTGTATTAAACAAGCGTCTCTTAGTGGAATTTCAAGTTTTAGTCATTTACTTTATAATTGTCCTTTGTTTGTGGCTTGTTGATACCTTAAATTACTTCTAGACTTTGGATTGTGAGTAACCTAATCTAATAGCTTACGCTTTCAAGTATTTGTTATAATTACTAATACGGATTAAATACTTAGAAGTTAAAACTGGAAAAGGTTCCCATCTCTGATGTCCCCATTTTATATCAGAATTTAATACTCATCTCAGATTATTGTCTGTAAGAATGGATATGATAATCAGGAACTCAATCTACAAGTAGGTATACTTGTTCGAGAATTATTGAGGTAATTTAGATAGAAAAATAATGCTGAAACAAAATAATGAGAAAAACAAAAAAAAAATACCATTTTTTAAATTCAGTTTACTGTGTAAATATAAAAAAATAACAAAGATATATTTAATAATACTCGCAAAGAAATATTTTCAAATGTTTTACAAGTACATAATCTTAAAACATCGATAAAAAATAAAATTTTCGATTGGCCTATGTACAATTATTATCACTTATTGTTTAATATCTATCCTCAAAAATCAGGATTAAGATTTATACAAAAAATAAATATTAGGAACCACAGTTAAAGTAAAAGATATTTTGCACTGATATTTATTTGAAATATGCAGTGTGTTCTAAATTGGCAGTTTTCAACAGTATTAATATCATTATGCAAGTCAATTGGTGGCTGAATACAAAATTCATTATACAATTTATAGTTTTACATTTTTTTCTGGCAACTGTAACACCCATATATACTAGCCCTATATTTTAAATTGAAACTATATTGCATATAAATATGAAAAAGTAAGAATTTAATAAATATAGTCATTTTAAAGAAAGAATAAAAAAAATTTCTGGCAAAAATGAATTAACTTTGCATAGGTACTCTTTTCAAAGCAGTTGCTCTTTCAACTTTTGTTTAAAAATTATTTAATATAAAGAATGGGAAGTTTTTTGTCAAAGCTTTGAACAAAGACCAACCAATATAAAGGAGATATAAAGAAGATGATTTCAGCTTGAGATCAAGGACAAAGGTTCTCTATAAGCTTAAAAAACACTATTCTAATTTGGCACTTAAATATATTTTCAAAACTAATGCTACAGTATTCGTGTGTATCCATGTCTCGACATAGATGTAAATTCAACACTTCTACTGGTAGCTATCACAGCTTAATCAAGTATTACAATAGTTATTTTGTCAACAACAAAGAGGTATGAGTAAATCCTATGAGATGGTTAGTCAGCACAACCATCAAGCACACTTAATTCGAAAAGGTATCAGTATGTTTTACAGTGTATTTATTTATAGCCACTGTAGCTCTCCTTTCATGCAACGCCTTCAAGTGTGAACAATAAAATTTATTATTATTATTACAAAATTATCGATGTCTTTCGAATTGATTGTGCTTAAATGGTTGTGCTCACTTTATTTATAATATGGTCAATCATAAAAGTAGTGAATCAGTTTAAACTAGAATACAAAAATGTGAATGGTTCAAATTCAGAATATCATTCACTTGCTCTTTGGATTGAGGTGTCAACCAACAAATTTTTAGATATCTTATTAGAGGGAGGAGGCATACGAGGAAACTTAACAAACACACAAAAATAAAAATGGTAAAGGCCATTATAAAATATTGAGTTACATCTAAGGAAAATAACAGTTAACAATAACAGTAGGTTTGAAGAACTGGAATGTATAATTGAAAATAGTTAATTTTCTTGAATGATTTGATGTATTTTCAAGATCATTTTTTAACAAAAAAAAACTGTAAAAAAATAAGCAGCTGTATAAAAATGAACCATATTAGAACGGAAATCCTAGAGAGACTACCCTCCACCCATGTCAGCATGCTTACCGGGCAGGCAGATCTACGGAGACTGCACTGGTACAACTGACGGAGGATATCCGAGGTGCTCTAGACAACCAAGAAACTGTAGTATGTGCATTTTTGAACATAGGAGCTTTTGACAATACTCCACATGAGGCTGTCAAAAGAGCATTGAACAGAAGATGTGTAGACAGCACAACATCCAAATGGATGTCGGAACTGCTCACCACAAGAATAGCAGAGACGAGGACGAGCAAAGACATTGTCTCCATCTGCACTACCAGAGGATGCCCACAAGGAGGAGTAGCATCCCCATTAATGTGGAGTCTGACGGTTGACGAACTCCTGTGTGGTTTGACGGATCTCGGAATATCCTGCCATTACATACAAGGCAAAAATGGCTCTAATGGTGTGCAGCAATCTGGCAGGAAGAAACTGGGGTTGTAACCCAAAAATCCTAAGCTGGATGTACACAATCATCACTTATGGAGCCATTACGTGGAGTAGTAGAACTAGCCTATTGACGAGAGAAAACCTCTCCAAAATTCAAAGACTAGCCTGTATATGCATTACAGGAGCAATGAGAACATGCCCAATGGCAGCCATGGAAGTGATGACTCTCCTCAGAAACTGAGTAGAAGTAAAGGGGCACAATAGATCTTTTAGGTATCAGTGAATGTCACCCCAAAATACATACATACATACATAAAAATGAAGAGGTTCTGAATTTGATCCACAATTAGGTGATTTCAACAAAAATTCAGTCATTACAATAACAATAGTACACAATAAGTCAGTAAATACATTGTACTAGTAACACCATTTTTCAATGAACCAGTGCTTTATTTTTTTATAATGTAGATATTATTGGAAATTGAGAAATATTTCTAGTAAGCAGTATTCAATTTTAAATTGGAGACCAAAAACAATAGAAAAGTAAATCTCATTAATAGAGAAAATCTAATTTATTTTAAATGTTAAAATTGGCCAAATGAAGTATTTACAATATTTAAAATCTAAGTTTTTGTTCAACAACTTAAAATTAAAAGTTCTTCTAAAAGAAATTTAACATTTTTAAAAGATGTTTTTTACACCTCCTGTTGAAATATTCAATTAATAAAAAAATTTGGGAAAGACGGATTATACTCTTACTTCATAAAAAAATCTTGTTTTCAAAAAATAATATCTATTATTTGCATAAAAGTTTAAAACCTGATGGAAAATTTCACTAGATTTGCTAAAATAAATAAATTAAAAATTATTTACAATTTATACATATTTTTATCATTATATGAAATGTTTCTTAAATAATGGCCTAACAATACATCAACTCCTTCCTATAAAATTAATAAACAATATTATTCCATTCAAATCTTCTGATGAATTTCAAAATAATATTAAAGTATTTATTTAAAATAAATTAAATATTTACAATTTAATACTTACTATAATTTATAAAAATGAATTCTACTGATAAAATTATATTATTTCAATGAGTATCTGTGCAATTTTCTAACTGATTTTAGAACAAAAATATAATCTCAATTAAGACAATCATGGAATTGTGAAGTAAATATCATACTGTCAACAACCCATAGGTTCCAAAAGCATACTCAATACTTAATATTTTTGCATTAAGTGAATAAGTAATCACAGGATCTACATATTTATCATTTTCACAATTTTCCTGGGTCCTATTTATATTCCACACTCTGATTATGCCATCTAAGCTTCCAGCACAAATTTCACTACCATCAGTTTTCCAGATAATCTTCAAAAAGGGAGAGTCTTTGCATCTATATTCAATAATTACTTTAGAAGTCAATATGTCCCATATTCTAATACTTTTATCATCACTTGCACTGGCTAGTAGTTTGCCACATGGACTGAATGCTATATCATAAACAGTGCCTTTACTTGCATGGAGCAGTCTCAAGGTGCTAGCTTTATTTATACACCACAACCTTATATTCCTATCTGCTGATCCTGTAGCTACATATAGGCAATTTGGATGAAACACTACACATGTCACAGTTTGAGTATGGCCACAGAATATTCTTAGCACTTTTCCATTTTTTACATGCCACAGTCTGGCAGTTCCATCTGCACAGCCTGTAGCTACATAATTACCATTGCTACTTATTTTGACACAATATATAGAACCTAAATGTCCAGAACACTTTTTCACTAAACTCATATTTTCCAAATCATATATACACAAAGTCCGATCTGCAGATCCTGTTACTAATACTTTATTATCTGAAGAAATATCTACACTATATATATAATCAGAGTGGTGCATAAGCTTTAACTGGCCATTTAAATTTACACTGAGTATAGAGTCTAAAGAATGTAAAGGCATCAGACGCAGAGAATTATTTTCTGCAAGTATGACTAGTCCAGACTGTCTTCTCAATACGCCACAAGGTACGTCATATTTATTATTATTTATTTTTATATTATAAATTGATGTTGGCTCCTTTTTCAATTCCTTTTTAGCATTTAAAAACTTTTGATACTTGGATTCTTTAGGAAACTCAGGTGTAGGCATAATATCGTTTTCTTTTTTAATAAAATCATTTATTTGAAAATCAAAGTATGTTTGTAATACTTGAAGAAAAACGATATGGCAGTTTTCTAGCACAAACTTCTTCAATTTCTTCAAAAATTCAGGATTTAAATGCAGGACGATTCTATTAGTTCTAAATTTTTCCTTAAATCTGGATATGTCTTTCCTAACATCACCGTTAGCAAAAAATAGTTGTTTTATTGTATTATCACACTTACTTTCGTTTATCAATGGAAAATGAGATTTAAAAAAGGTTGTAGCTCTATCACTATGTTCATAACGTAGGATCTCCATGTAAATATGACAAAATAAAGGAGCAACGATACGTTCAATATCGTTATTATTATTCCTGAGTTTTGTTTGGTCCCTCAACCAAATTAAAAACTTTGTAAAATTCTGTTCTATAACTAAAGGATCACAGCGATAAAGAATTGAATTAGATCGTCCTACAGCAGTTTCTACAAATGATTGGGTCAGTTGTTGCTTCTTTGTGGTTGAAAATGTTTGTAAATTACAGTAGTTTCTCTTTTGAAGGTGATTGGATACTACATTTTTCACTTCTCGTTTTTTTCGTTTACCTTTATTATTTTTACGTTTTGCATCATCCATTATTTGTGTCAAAATAAAGTAAAGTACGGTCTTATCATGTTTCATGCAGAAACGATGCCGTTAAATGCGAAAGGCGTTAAATAACTAATTTTTTTTTCTAGGTTAGGTTATGAAAACTTAAAGCGACAACGAGATGGTAATGCCTACGCAACCGACGATACGGTAATCGATTATTACAACTCGAAACGACAAACTATACAATCGTACGCGAAATGAACTGTATAATTTAGAAAAATATGTAATATTATTATTTAACCTTCTCGTACACTAAAGTGAACAGATGATTTCCAAAAATCTATATACTCAATGCTATTCATGAAAAAGATTTCAAGTCAAAGTTTATAGAAGTTTGAATAAAATCACCTTACCGCAACGATCCCTAATTTACCGATTTCTAGGTATAGCCACCGAATTTTTAATGAATTATAGTATATTATTAAACGAGCAATTTATGATAGCCATAATTCACGATGGGTGACGTTTGCATCACGAGCCGCAGGCGAGGGGCGCAAGTCACCCAAGTGAATTATGGCCATAAATTGCGAGTAGAATACTATACTTTGTCCACGACACTTAATTTATTTATTAATAAATAAAAGTCAGTAGCGATTTGGCATATTTACTAACCTCAGAATGTTGTGGCAGCTACTTCAAATAATTTGACATATATAGAGATGGGCGATACTGTAGAAAGTATCAATACAACGTACCGTTATAAATATATTGTTTTAAAATACTTAATATTAGAAAATATCGTTATGAAAAGTATCAATACTAAAAATTACAATATTTTATAGATACGATATATGTCAGAAACAAATTTCCTGAACAAAATACACAGATTTAATAGTTTATTCCATATTGTACCCCCATCTCTAGTCGTGAATTATGAACCATAATACACTACAGTGTATTATGAACCATAATTCACGACAGTTGATATATGGGTACCATATACCTTTAGTTAGGAGGTAAAATATTGACTTATTATTAGGTGGTCATGGACAAAATTTTAAAAATATATAATTTTTACTGGTGTGTGCATTTTTGCTAGCATCCTTTTTGTATTAAACTTAATGTTACGCATTGAACATTATAATCTTGTTATTGGTCAAGATGAAGGAAAAAATACCAAAAGAAAATGCATAAAATACTTACAATGGAGCTTTCTAAATTTATAGATATACAACAGATAGGTATTATTGATACAACTACGGGACGATGACAGGAAAAACACTTTTTTTTTAAATCGCATTTACTATGTAAAAATAAAAAAGAAATATTTCAAAGTATAAAACCTGCGAAGAAAAAAAACTCCACATTAAGGTTAATATGGGTAAATTTTATGTTTCACAATCTATATTAGAAAAACATCAATAAAATATAATTTATATTGACTTATATACAATTATCACTTTTGTTTAATATCTACCCTCAAAATTTTACAGCAATGTGTAGAAAGAAAAATATAAGAGCTATGGTTGAGGTAAAGAATTCCGCACCTTGTTTGCACACATCATTTGTCCCAAAGTAGGTAGGTATATTAACTGCTGAGTAAATTGAAATACCATAACATTAAGATCAATTACATATTACGAAAAGGAACACATTTATTATAGACTAGAATGTAAGGTTTAGATTTGTTTCATTTAAAATACACCAATCCAGAACTGCAAGGAAAGATATTTGACAAATAGGCAAAAAAATTATTAACAAAAATTAAAATAATTTTAAAAGAGAATGGAAGTTAATCACGTCAGGCAGCGGGATTTGTAAGGGTATAAGAAAAAAGACCAATTCTTCAAGTGTTACAATACGGCATATTTTATCAGGTCTCACATATTCAATTGTAATACTGCAAGCGCCAAATGTGATGGCGAGCCCGCCCCCATGCGCACATACTCATTTTCAATGTTACCTCCCACTAAAGATCTTGCAAGACATATAAATACCCTGACAGAGGCGTATCATTACTATCATTAGTTGTCCTCACGTTTGGCACTTGCAGTATTTATTTTATTTTACTTATCACTTCTTTGTAGCCTATACGTTTTGATTATATAACACTACTCTATTTAAAAAAAATCGATGTGTATTAGTTTTCATATACATAAAAATTTATATGAGTACCTACTAATACACAATAAAAAGCATACAAATAGATCTTGTCATAGTTGAAAATATTTTCTGTGTGTGGCTTAATTCATGTTTTTCGGGCACTTTACAAATTAACATACAGTATATAATACGATTTCTATTGAATTTAAAATAAAAAAAATATGATACCACCATTAATAAGCTAGAAATAGTGAAATTTAGATGAATGTACGCTCATTAATAACCGATTGGACAGATATTTATATTGGAATAAAAAATAAAATCAATATTTTTTTGTGATGGAATCAAAAATATCTGTTACATGTTACTATCAACAGTTCACAATTTTTTTCAAATTATTATCCATCCTTTCATTGAACATTTTACAAAAGTACGTTTATTTTGACATTTTATTTTACCGCATGTGGTTTCAGTCCACAATTTTTGGAATAATCTGAATGGAGTATATTATAAAACATGAGAAATATATACTTTTAGTGAATTTCTAGAATTTACTGAAATGGATGAAGCTAGAAATTATAATAAAAGAATTAAATTTGAGAAGTTCATAGTTTTTATTTATTTTGACTTCCAAAATCAATGATATCAAAGAAAAAACCTTGCTTGATGTAAAAACTCTCTACTGATGAAGATGAAACCAAACATTACTGTAAAAATATGTTCAATACCAAATAAAAAAAATGGCTATTTCAGTTCAAGTTTTTTAAAATCATAATTGAGCTGATGAAAAATACAAAACAGAACAAATCATTGAATTTACTGGCTATGAGAAAGAGTTAAATACAAATAAGGCTACCTGAATTGGGAGCAATAAACATGTCAATGTAATTCACATCCTCCAAACATAAAAACAGAATGTGCTAAGTCTATATTGTAACATAATAATTCATTTTAGATAGTTGTGAATAACTTTTTACAGTAATGTTAATAAGTACTAGAAGTATTTGAGTAATATCTAATAAATATGTATATCCAATATCAAGCACTACTTAAGAATGCTTGAAATATCGTAGGTACCTTTCTTTGAAATTGAATAATTATACCTACCTAGTTTTGATATGCCAATTTTTTTTAATGTGCTATAATTTGAGGGTCAGAATATTTTAAGTTAGGTACTTAGTTAAAATAAATTATTTATATACAACTTGCAACACAATATCAAAAGAGATTACAAACAAAATATAGTTATTGTTTCTATTCTTATTTTATGGAATTTGTTCAATACAAATTTAATGTAATAAAAGTTCCATGATTCACAATTTTATTGACATTCAAACTAGACTATATTATCAGAATATGACAAGAAATGATGCTGACAGATTAGGTACTTGGCTCAAACTGCAATTATTAAAATTATTTTTTGAAAGAGGGGTGTAGATATATGTGATAAGCAATTAACTTGATTCTTAGAAGAGTTAGAAATCAAAGTGCACCAATACTATGAAGTAAGCGATGAACAAATAAATTTTTTGATTTTTTCATACATTAATTTCAAAAACCTCATGATTGTTTTGAAAATTAGATTTTAGCAATTCTATTGTCATTTATTGTTTTATCCTGAGAACTTGTCTGATGAAATAATTATTGATAACTATAAATTTTGTTTCAATCACAGAATATATATAAATACATACAACCTAGTAAGTTATTGGGAATTCCGTCACAATCTGGGCTGGTTGAAAAATTCAATTCCTGGTTGGTATCACATATTGCATTGTCTTTATTGGTGCCAAAGTAATGGTTTTTGTGATGTGTGAGACAATGTGGAATAATAATGGTAACAAAAGAGCTGTTTGGGTTCTATTTTTATAATTGTGACAAACTTATGAATTTAGATGTTGAATATTACAAGAGACATGGTTTGGAGGCAAAGTAATGGATCCTAAGATGTGTGATGGATAATGTTTAAGAACAATGGTAAATAGGTGGTGTTTGGTTTTAATGTACATATGAGTGACAAACTTATGGATGTAGATATTGGGCATTACACAAGCCATGGTTCTGTCATTGATAAAGTTAAACAGGATCACAATTTTAACGAATTAAAAAAAAATTTATTTACATTTGAAAATATCTTCTGTGACAATTCAATTGACCCTCGTCAATAATTTTCATAGTCCAATATGAATAATAATTTCAGATTGTTAATATCAAAAGTACACATATCAATCAAGAAAAAAAAATTAAATATATAAATATGAGAAATAAATTTTAATAACACATTTTTTCTTCATCTTCAACTTCATTCAGATAATAATTAAGTTTTCAAAATGTAATCAAATAACTACCACATTTAGTGAAAAATGTTTTTAGAAATTTTTTAATCAATCTGTACAAACTCACGTTGCATGTATAATTATAATAAATTATAATATTTACCTCTGAATATTAGAACTTGTTGATATTTTAGCTTTGAAAAAGGATTCAAATAAATCAGAAAGCTTGGAAGTAATAAAAGAGTTTAATTTCTTAACCAGCCCAAATTGTGACAGAATACCCAATAACTTACTACCCTTCACTTCTCAGTATATACATACATATATATATATATATATATATACACAGTTAAACATCATACTGTCAACATTCCATAGGTACCAAACGCATAATCTATACTTAATAGCTTTGCATCAACTGAATGTGTAACAATGGGATCCACATATTTGTTATTTTCACCATTATGTGTCCTACTAACATTCCACACTCTTATTGTACCATCTAAACTCCCACCACAAATTTCACTACCATCAAGTTTCCAAATAATTTTCAGAAGAGAAGAGTCTTTACACCTAAATTCAATAATTACTTTGGACGACAATATGTCCCATATTCTAATACTTTTATCATCACTTGCACTGGCTAGTAGTTTTCCACATGGACTAAAAGCTAAATTATAAATTGTACCTTTACTTGCATGTAACAGTCTTAGAGTGCTAGCTTTATTTATACACCATAATCTAATGTTTTTATCTGCTGAACCTGTAGCTAAATACAAACAATTTGGATGAAATTCTACACAAGTAACAGCCTGAATATGACCACAAAATATTCTTAGCAACCTGCCATTTTTTACATGCCAAAGTCTTACTGTTCCATCCGAACTACCTGTTGCTACATAGCTACCATTGCTACTAATTTTTACACAATAAACTGAACCTAAGTGTCCTGTACATTTCTTTACTAATGTAAAATTATCTAAATCATATATACACAATGTCCAATCTGCAGATCCCGATACTAATACTTTATTATTTGATGATATGTCTACACTGTATATGTACTTTGAATGATGCATAAACTTTAACTGAGCACTAACATTTAAACCTAGTATTGAATCCATAGGGTGAAGAGGCATCAAATGCAAAGCATTATTTTCTGCAAGTATAACTAGTCCACTTCGTCTTTTCAATAGACCGCAAGGTATACTATGCTTATTATTGTTTACTCTCACTACATAAACTGGTGTGGGTTCCTTTTTCAATTCCTTTTTGACATTCATGAATTTTTGATATTTTGTATCATTGGGAAATCCATGGGAAGTCATGATTCTGTCGTTTTCTTTCTTAATAAAATCGTTGATTTGGAAATCAAAGTATGTTTGTAACACCTGAACAAATACAATATGACAGTTTTCAAGCACAAACTTTTTGAGATTTTTCAAAAACTCTGGGTTTAATTGCAGAACAATTCTATTACTCCTAAATTTTTCCTTATATTTGGATATATCCTTTCTAACATCACCATTAGCAAAAAAAAGTTCTCTCAGTGTTCTATCACATTTATTTTCATTCAATAAGGGGTAATGAGACTTAAAAAATGATGCTGCTCTATCACTATGTTCATAACGTAAAATTTCCATATAAATGTGACAAAATAGCGGCGCTACTATGCGTTCAATATCATTTCTATGATTTTTGAATTTCGTCTGATCTCTTACCCAAAATAAAAATTTTGTGAAGTTCTGTTCTATTACTAAAGGATCACAGCGGTAAAGAATTGAATTAGATCTTCCTACAGCAGTTTCTACTAAAGACTGTGTTAATTGTTGCTTCTTTGTTGTTAGAAATGTTTGCAAATTACAGTAGTTTCGTTGATGAAGATACGAAGACACTACACTTTTCACTTCTCGTTTTTTTCGTTTACCTTTATTATTTTTGCGTTTTGCATCATCCATTATTTGTTTCAAAATAAAATAAAATACATACTCAACATGTTTCATGCAGAAACGATGCCGTTAAACTATAAGGCGTTAAATAATTATTTTCGGTTTGAGGTTAGGTAATGAAAACTTAAGCGACAACGAGATGGTATTGGCTATAGAACCGACTACCCGTGCTTTGTGAGTGAATCGATTGGCAGAATGCAGGATAGCCAACATTAACATACAATAATAATATAAAGTTGAAAAAATTGTGATTTCATACCTGTTATTTTAGCGATAACTAACCTATACCGGATCTTATTTATTTTCAAAACATAAATTTAAAAAATTATGAATGGTAGCTACTACAAAACAGTGATAATAAAAATTTGGGTAGTAATATGTCAACTTTTTGTGTGACTGCATCCAACTCAACAATGGAAAGATTCTATTAGATTCGTGATTATTTTAAACAAAATCACAAAGGTCGTTGGCTGTCATCAAATATCAAGAGGTTTTATTCAAATATATTATTTTTGTAACCTCAATTATTGTTAAAATCTATAGAAAACATTTTCATAATATATAGCACATTAAGCACAACATAATGAAATGAAAATGTTTTTTTAAATGGATACTGAGTTTTTAATATTGCTAACTTACCTTGCTAAATGTTGCTTCGGAAGATTAGGAGCAGAATCAGGATTCCCTACCAATGTACCATGATCTGCCATTAAGTAAGCCAAATGCCTTCTTCTGTAAGTTTCTAACATAACATCATTTAATGATCCTGTTAGTTCTTTGGAAACCTGAAGGTAAAAAAATTATAAATTTGTGGGCAAAATGAAGTAAACCAATTTGAATCACCTAATTGGGAAAAATAGAATTCGATAGATGGCGCTCTGAAATGTCAATGTCATCTTAGCAACGAGTAAAACAAATCAGCTGCCGTATAAGCCCTTTGATATTTAAGTGGTTTTATTTTGCTGTTTCAGTTATTTTCAGTGTGTGTTTTGTAAAACTTTTGCTTTTTCTTTGATTGTGCTTTAGTATTTTGTGTTGTTAAACTAAATTTTGACTCCTAATATTTTTATTTTTGCAGTAATAGGTATGGTTGATATTTGTGAAAAGTACAACAAGCGTTCAATTAACTGTTTAGTTTTAGGTCTGATTTCGTGTTTTTATTTTATTTTTGATATAATTATATCTACAAAAGCTGCAGGGAAGGTAGGTTTGTATTGAGTGAAAAGTACAACAAGTGTTCAATTAACTGTTTAGTTTTAGGTCTATTTTCGTGTATTTATTTTATTTTTGATATAGTCATATCTACAAAAGTTGCAGGGAGGGTACGTTTGTATTGAGTAATATTTTAAATCTTTAATACCGACTTATTTTCTCTTTGATCTGCAATGAAAACAAAAAATAGAATAACATAACCTCTTCCATAATATCTCTGATTATATATGAGAATATTATCTCAGAATTGATGACAGTTGAGTTAAATAGAAAAACACAGTTTTAAACTTGTCACTGACACAAAATTGAACAAATAAAGTACAATACAATTTTAAAATTTACAATTTTTTTCGCCAGAGGTCTCATTGAATTCTACTCCGCCCAATAGTTAAGTAAATCAAAGTTGAATGGAATCAAACTCAATAGGTACCTTAATGTACTTATCAATAGATATTTCTACAACCTCTTTTCCTATATTAAATTGAATTTTTACAAGGAAGTTTATTTACATCCCCAGGGCTCACAAATGCAACTCCTGTAGTGGAATTCACTTCCAGATGACAGTACGCGGATCGGATAGCAGCGTTGCCAATCCTACAACCATTGTAAGTTTTGCCAAAACACGTGAGACAGTTCAGGTGTGAAAGTTCAAGGATACAAATTCGGTGAAGCATATGAAAATCCTCCAGTTTTCACATGTGAATTAATTTACACAAAATCAAGAATTGGCCCCCTAATATGTAATTCACCAGTGCGAATCACGATTGTCATGTTGAGGTCTCGTAGTTTCACAGCAGTTAATCGATGGTCTTTTTAGCGAATTTCAGTGACGTGCGCGTTAGATAAAGGAGAATAGTACAGTCAACTTAATGCAGGTGCTTGATATGACAGGTCGCCAAAAATCCAGAAACTACTTGTATTAGTACCAAAATAAGTATACCTCTAATAACATATCTACGTCATCTATATCTCCCGGAATGTCCGATAAAGCATTAAAAATTTGAGCAGAATTTTCCAATCCTCTTAGATATGGTTCTTTCATTTTCAGCATGCTGAGTGTAACCTGGAATAACACAATAGATCCGTCGAAAAAAAATAAATCCCATATTCGTAGTAAAATTTTCATGTGTACAACACTAGCAAATAAGGTTAGGAACCAATGTAGAGTTATTAATGACAGTTCTATATCGTGATTCTTCAATACTTCATCAGTATCTGGCAAGTAACTAGATATTAAAGTTCTTAGTACTCGTTGATCAGCCTGTATTCCTGAAAAATAAAAATCGAATAGTAGAATATTAAAACAATAGAATGGTCCAGGATGTATATATGTATGTATGTACACTTTTGGGGGCCGGAACCCTTTTGCGAAATCAACTCCAATGTTATATTGAAAGTAATAGGTAAAGCCAAGAAAAAGAGAAGATCTGACCATTGGAAAGATCTAGTAGGGCTTATATAATCAAAGACTCTTCTGTGTGACTACAACCTGTTAAGATCAAATGAATGCATAAGTCGAACTAAAACTGCGCTAAGAGTTTTAACAGGGATCCTAACGGGACATTGTCGCCTGAATGGGCATCTGAGAAAGCTCAAAATAGTGGAGGAAGAAAAATGCAGATTTTGTGGAATGGAAGAAGAAACCTCCATCCACATACTTTCCAACTGCACAGCACTTCAGAATCCTAGAGCACAGCACCTAGGAGATTACTGGATAGAAGAGGAACATTTGCCTAAGTTGAAGCCTGCAGACATCCTAAAATTCCTCTGGGAAATAGTACTAAAGGAACTACTAGTTTCTGAGACTCTACTCAGAAACTGAGTAGAAGTAAGGGGGCACAATAAATCTTTTAGGTCTCAGTGAATGTCACCCCAAAATACATAGGAGAGTCTCAGAAACTAGGAGTTCCTTTAGTCTAGGATAGGACTTATGTACTCTGAAAACCCCAAAAGCATTTTTCAAGCGGAAATTCACACCATAGGGATTATTATTATGTCAGAACTTCATACATTCTAAAATGGTATGGGATTGGTTCATTTTTGCTAATATGAATCTCAAGTTTAACATTAATAGAATTTTGGCAAAAGTGGCAGCTGGTTTCTGCAACTTTCATGGTTATCTCTGGCACTATTGTGACTAGCGATTTTTTCGATTGTTTCCAGTAAAAATTACTTATAGGTTCTCAATTGATCATCATATAAAAGCAGGTGTCCCATGTTTGCCTGTACCAGAACCTTATTATATTTATTTCTCCACGACTAAATAATAACGCACAAATTATTTTTACATATTCAGCTGCATAATGATATAAATTCTTCACACCAGTGAATAATAAAAAGAATTCACTCTCGTTAGCCAATCACATTCTATTATTATCAGAATTCACGCTAAAATGTATAAATCAAATCGTCTCTTTAAAACGTCAAATACCTAAGAACGCAAATCGCTTCTGACAGCGCGTCGTTTGAAACGTCAAAATAATTATAAAATCATAATTTTACGTATTATAAGAAAAAAAAATGGACAACAGTAGCGATAGTGAGTATGTACACCTCCCAGAATTAATTTCATTTATAAATGTAAGGGTTTCGATTAAAAGTATATATACTCTTTACATTTTTATAAATATGCTCTATAGCCTAGTGGTGGTTGACTATGGCGCGGATGATCGAGGTTCGATCCTCGCCGGAAGTTTTTTCTTTTTAGTCGTGGAGAAAGTGTAGTCTTTTACTTGTGTAGAATGGCTATTATTTACTTGGATGATTCCAAAACTCACTCGCTGCGCTCGCTCGTTTTGGAAACTTCATCCGCGTGAATAATAGCCATCATTCTGCACTCGTTGAAGAATATACTATTCTTGTTCACTACAGTAGAAATTGAAACAATAATAATTATTTGCTTTATTAATTTTTTTTATACCTATTAGGGTTGAACTGTAATAAGATGCTGGTAGTAAATCTTCTACTATGGTAACCATAATCCAAAATGCACATTCTTCTTCCATAAACAATATAAGAGATGCAGCTATCATTCCCATACCTTGACAATAGCTGGAAAAGAAACACAATTAGTAATAACTCAAGGAAAGGAGATTAAACAATTATTCTGCTACCATTTAGATCTCCCATTATCACTTTTACATATTTTATTTATTCCAAAAAGTTCTTATAAAAAATACTTACCCAATTTCAGGGTATAGCCAAGCAATGCCACGCAAAATTCTCCTCAGTCTTGGAATACCTGTACTATTAATATTACTGTAACAAGCATTTGTAGGCATAATATGTAACAAGTCTTTTTCAATTTGTTTGGACGTCATCAAAGAATCATTGCTGGACATTTTTACAATATCTTTATATGAGAGCTCAGACTGATGTTTCTTCTCTAAGGCTCCAGACATTCTCATCCACATCTGAGGTCTCAAAGAATGAGGGATACCTGATCTAATCATAGTAGCAAGTTTATCGGTTCTTGGTAACCTTAGTTCTACTTTATCCCATGTTAAATTTGATACCTCTGTATTGTGTGAGAATTCTAGATGAGCTACCCACTGCAGCCTACAAATGTTTTGGGAATATAATTGTTTTACACTTGACTGTTATATATTTTTATAGTTTTTAAATTAATGTTATTTTATTTTTAATATAAATACATTTGCATGAGATTACCTATGCTGAGGATCTTCGAGAAAAGGAATACCAAGAAGTTTACTAGAATTTTGTTCAGGACCATCTTCTTCATCAACACGGAATCCAAATTCATCAAATCTAAAAATTGGGAATGATAAATATTAGTATAATTTTTAACATTCAACTGATTTCATAACTGTAATGGTTTACCAAGGTTTACAAGGAACATTAAAATAGTGGCCACTTGGCTACTCTGCATAAGATAGTGATTGTCATATAGACCAATAATCTGTCACTTATTTGAACACAAATACAATCCAATAAAAATAATTTGCCTTTGTTAAGTATTTTACAATTATAAAAATATCACCTACCTGTATTCTGGTTGAGAATTAGGATCATCTGGAACAGCTTGCTTTGCAATAATATCCTGTGGACACATACTTAGTGTCAATGCAGAAAATGGACTTCCTGGAGTAGGTAACACTGTATCAGATACAGTTAGACCTTGGCTGAAATTTTCAATAGTACTATCATCTGCATCATCTGGTTCTATAACTTGTTCAAATTCTCGTTTCTAAAAAAGTACAGTGGCCTATATATAAGTAAATTTGCATGACATTTTGGTAATGAAATGAATAGTTATTTCAAGTATTTATAATAGGTAAGAAACGTTGTGCTGCGTAAAATGCAGAATTCCCCTTGATTTTTGTTATATATTGAACGAAAGTAGTATCAGGATATGTTTCAGTATACTACTCTCATGTTTTTAGTTCCTTTAATCAGTTTGTAGTAGAAATATTCTGTTTACCGTATTCGCTTCTTTTCCAACGTAACCTTCATGGTTTCTAGTTTCAAAAAGAGATTTTGCCAGATCCATATTTTTTAAATGTATACTTGCAGCAATTAAAATATATTAAACATGATTTCTACTATCATCCAAATATATCCAACTGATTTAAATGATTTCCTTATAAAGCCTATAAATTAAGATAACAATATTTTTGATTATTGTATCATGTCAATATATTTCCAAATATTTTACGCCTACAAACAAAAATTTAATGTTTTTCATTCGTGTGTCATTTGTTTGTATAAATTGACGTGTTTTGTCACTGTCAAATTTAGTGGATGTGGAACTGCGATGGAACGGTCGGGACATAAGAAGCTATCTGTATTCGTGATAATATAATTTTAATTTATTATTTTCTTGTGAATATTTAATTGGAAAATAGTTAATGGATTGCAGCTTGCAGCTGAAACTTTTAAAATGTTTAAAAATGATATAAACTTTTAGAGTATCCATTATTCATTTAACAAACAGTTTCAGCATAAGTGTGCTCAAGTATCAGTGTTAAAATACTATACAGTAACACTTGCGAAGTTTCTGTTCTTCATCTCATCTCTATTCTTCATAAATTCTAAATTCTGAAATCTGGATTTTCAATTTTCTTTTTTCAGCTGTGTATTATATTACAACAGTGGAAATTAATAAATACTTGAATTATTTAATATGTCTGATAATGAAGATGATTTTATGTGTGATGATGAAGAAGATTACGGCTTGGTGAGAAAATTTGGCACATAACCTATATTTCATATTAATATTTATTTATAAATAAATGTAACAATTGTTTTAAAACTATATTCACCGGTGGTTTTATAATGGAATCTAAGAGTATATTTTCTATTAATTAATATTTTCTATAATGTAGTAGCCGCCCGACAGGATAAATTTCGGTTTAGTTTTAGATATCCCAACAACAATACATCAAACAGTAGCTGTTAATTATTTACTTAAGTGTTTATCACAAAACTTTAGTTGAATTTCCTTACTTTGAATTAAATTGTATTGCCAAGATATTTAACTAGTAGTTAATAGACTGCAATATTTCAAAGGTTGATTATTATTTTATATTTTGATTTAAGGTTTGAATTTCTATATCTATTTGTCAAATTATCAATATCACCCATTAAGTACTATTATTTTTTAGGAATATTCTGAAGATAGCAACTCAGAACCAGATGTTGATCTTGAAAATCAGTACTATAATAGTAAGGCATTGAAAGAAGATGAACCCTCTGCAGCATTAGCTTCTTTCCAGAAAGTTTTAGATCTTGAAAGTGGAGAAAAAGGAGAATGGGGCTTCAAAGCTTTGAAACAAATGATTAAAATTAATTTCAAACTAGTAAGTTTTTTTATAAATTTTAAATACAACATGATTTCTGCTTACTTAAGAAAAATGTAATAGCTGAATGAGGTTTAATCATCTATCACATGAATATTTAATAATTGCATTGTAAAAAAACTTCTCTAGTTGTTGGAGCAAGATATAAAAAACCTCTAATACATAAGTACCTATTATTGAAACAAAATTAAATACTCAATGACTGGATAGGGTGTGAATGAGAGTGTTTGGTACATATAGACACCAACAAGCAGGATAAGCAAGTAATGTTGTACCCACTGCCAAAAATGTTTTTCTGTGAAATATAAACTACTTAGCGAATGAAAGGTTATTAAATTCTACTCAATTTCAGGGCAACTTTGAAGAAATGATGACTAGATATAAACAATTGCTTACGTATATTAAAAGTGCTGTAACTAGAAATCACAGTGAAAAATCTATTAACTCTATTTTAGATTATATCTCAACTTCACGTAATGTAAGTACTATATCTTCTGTATGTTCCTTATGGTATATTCATTATTATTGATAAAAAATTGAATTTCAGTGTTTTATAAATATATTTGTTTCAAAGTTTCTAGAACATGAACTTCTCTAAGCCGACAATAATACTGTAAAAATTTTATTATCGTCTTCATTGAAAACTAGATTTTTTAGGTCTCAGTGTCACCTCAGTACACCTACATACATGTACTATAATCTTTATCATATGCCCTAACTGGCAATATTAATCTGTTACTTCATATGTAGCTAATCCATCTGTTTATTTCTAGATGGAACTGTTACAAAATTTCTATGAAACAACATTAGAAGCTTTAAAAGATGCTAAGAATGACAGATTATGGTTTAAAACAAATACGAAATTGGGGAAACTGTATTATGATCGTGGTGATTTTAATAAATTGGCAAAAATTTTGAAACAGTTGCATCAATCTTGTCAAACTGATGAAGGGGAAGATGATCTTAAAAAAGGTACACAACTGCTTGAAATATATGCTCTAGAAATCCAGATGTATACAGCACAGAAGAATAATAAGAAACTTAAAACTTTATATGAGCAATCTTTACATATTAAATCTGCTATTCCACATCCTTTAATTATGGGAGTTATAAGGGGTAAGTTGAAGGTGTTTATTATATCCTGATTTTTGAAAGTTGAATATGTGTTGACATTTATGCATAAATTGGACGTTCATTCATAATGAACAGACTATAAGTAATGCACTTTGTTCTTTGTTGATTTTTTATTGAAATATTGATTTTGTTCATCATTTACCTCAGTGGTTTTTTGCCATTTTACAAATGGAAAATACTTTATCAACTCCAATCCAAACTTATTATTTAATCCAATCACTCACCACTGACCTTGTCAGCCGGTTGATACGAATATAAGTGCCTTTGTGCATTTTATTAAAAATACTGAAGATTTACATTCTGTTTTTAAACTTTTATTATTGTATAAATGAGCCACTGCATCATTTGAAAAATTGAATTGAAGAACTTGGATGATAATAACTTTTGAATAATGCAATTCGACAAAATCTGTGGTGGTGTTGGATTTTAATGTTTGCTTCAGGTAATGTTTGTGAAGGTTTATTGGTCTGTTGAATTTTCTGTAATAATTAGTAAATGAATCTCATAATAATAGTAGTAAGCAAATTTTTTCGTTCAAATATAGTTTTTTAATGTCCAAACTTTGTTTAAGTATTTTGTTGACATTTGAAATTATTTTTAGAATGTGGTGGTAAAATGCATCTTAGAGAAGGGGAATTTGAAAAAGCACATACAGATTTTTTTGAAGCATTCAAAAATTATGATGAATCTGGAAGCCCTAGACGCACTACATGTTTAAAATACTTAGTTCTTGCAAATATGTAAGTACATTCACTTTTTTTATTACTCTTCAACAGTGTACTTGAAAAACACAAACCTGTACATTCTATTTTTAGGCTGATGAAGTCTGGAATAAATCCCTTTGACTCCCAAGAAGCGAAACCATACAAAAATGATCCTGAAATATTAGCAATGACCAATTTAGTGAATGCATACCAAAATAATGATATTAATGAATTTGAGTACATTTTGAAACAGAATAGACAAAATATTATGGATGATCCATTTATTAGAGAGCATATTGAAGGTTGGTATATCGTTAACACTTGAATTTATTGATTAACCTTGATGTAATTTTAGATTTGCTTCGAAATATAAGGACACAAGTACTCATAAAATTAATAAAACCATATACAAGGATACAGATTCCCTTTATTTCTACAGAATTAAATATTGATGTCTTGGAAGTAGAAAGCTTATTAGTTTCATGTATATTAGATAAGTAAGTAAATATGTTTTACCAAACAGTTGGGTTTTGAGCATTGTTTATGCTAAATAATTGTTGGGGCTGAATTAAAATTAATTTTAATTCACTGTTATATACTTAAACAACACAAATACTAAACAGGTATATTGTCAAGGTTAGTTTTCCTATTACTTGTTGTGCATTTTGACATATGATATATAAAACATAAATAAGATAAGATGAAGTGACTACTACTGATATAACAGGCTTTTTGCTATATTTTAACACTATATAATATATTCAATAAATATATAGCCAAATTTAATTTTTCCATCCATATTACCCAGAGTGATTAATAACTGCAATTTTTTCCTGTCAATTGGAGAATTTGTTTATTAAACATATCTGTAAAAAAACATTTCTCCTAGGGAGTAAACAACAAAAATTCATACACAAAAAGCGAATTTAATATGTAGGATTTTTGAAGGCCAACTTTTCATGTGGCCAATTAGGTAGGGAAATAGTTAAGTATACTTATATCAACCATTACATTCTTTCAATGATATTTTATTCAACTTTCCACTCTTCCTTGTACAATTTTGGGCTATATTATGTTTATCCTGTATTGATTTGACTTTTTAAAAATTGAACAAAAATTTCAGCACAATTCAAGGCCGCATAGACCAAGTGAACCAAGTGTTATTCTTGGAAAGAGCGACAATAAATCAAGCAAGATATAGCGCTTTAGACAGATGGGCAAATCAATTGAACACCCTTCACTCTTCGATCATCAATAAAATGGCATAATCAGATCTTAGGAAGAAATATGAAAGTGATAGCGCCATATGAGCGCCTTTTTAAAATAACCTTATGCAAAACATTATTTATAATTAAATTGATGCCAGTCTCTTAAATTTTTCAGTAATTGATTACATTGGACAGTTTTTTCAATAAAAAGTTATATACATATATATGTCTGTTTTTTATTTATTATTTATAAGTAAAGTTGATTTCACTATCCTCATCTGTATCAATAGCAAGAGAAGACTTCTTTTCCTATACCAAAAATAGCCTAAGCTACATCCCTAATCTGCGAAAAATATATCAGAGGTATTAGATTAGATTAGAATTGGAGTGCCTCTTTGTCCTATCCCACTGCGCCCTTTGCAGATTTATTGGGGTCCTCCCTATATTTAGAGCTCGTTATCTAGCTTTCTTTTTATTAGACTTATTAGACAGGATACCGCCTTCCTTGCGTAGCTTTCTTCTTCGAGTAAGTGAAACCGCACCCTTCCTTGGCTTTTGCACCCACAGAGTATGTGCTCCGCGGTTTCGTCTTCTTCCTGACAGAACCTGCATAGGCTGTCATCTGCTAGGCCAATTGTGTGCATCATCAGCATTGCACCGCCATTACCTCTACCTGAAAGACAGTAGCATGTTTCCTCAGGCTTAGAGAGATCGTGATCATCTCTTGTACCCCGTATATTCCGGCTCCTACTCTAGAGTCTGTTTAAGAGCCATCCGTGTACCAGTTGAGATTCGCTGTTATAGGAGGCTCTGATTCCCAGTCCTTTCATCTTTGTAATATAAACTGTATATTCGTTTTTAAAACTATATTGTGGGGCAATCTGATCCATTGGCTTTCTCAGTATTGGATCTGCCTTTATTTCTTCATATAGCTTTTTGTAGACTTTACGGTCCCCTTGACTTATCGGAGGAGGTCCCTGTAATAATCTGTTTTTTTTTCTAAGGAGCCGTCCCTTCGCCGGTACCACCTCAGCCTCCTGGGCTTATTGTGGATACTCCTAGAGTTCTGACTACAACCTATTCAGCCATTCCGTTCCCTATATTAGCTCATACAGGTTCCTTGCTGGTTGGTTGTAGAAGTCTTCTGGAGTCATTTGGGGTCTACCATACAGTTTCCGCCTTCTGTGGTCCAGCGACTCACAGTTGCATAGTATATGCACAGCTGTTTCGGTATCCTTTTTGCATCTATTGCATGTAAGGTCTCCGTTGTACAGCCCTATTTTGTTTAGGTGCTCCTTTGTGGGAAAATGTCCCGTAAGTAGCCCCGTTATGGTGCGTAGTTTGTTCCTGCTCATTGAGAGCAGCTCTTTCGCCACTTTTTCTGATGGTTCTTTTATGAATTTCTTCCCAAGTATTTGCCTGGTCGTATTCTTCCAGTGTTTATTGTGATGTTCTTTCAACCACCCTTTTAACCATGACCTCGTTAAGCATCTGGGGATGCCCACAGCAGGTTCGGGTCCGTTCATCAGAGTTGACGATCCTACTCTTGCGAGTTCGTCAGCTTTTTCATTGCCTGCGATTCCTTTATGACCTGGGACCCAATCCAGTGTTACACTGTTCCGAGTCGCCAGTCTTCTAAGTTCTTCGCCGCATTCCCATACTAGCCGAGATGTCACCCTATAGCTCTGAAGTGCTTTAAGGGCGGCTTGACTGTCACTGTAGATCCTGATTTGCCTGTTGTTGTAGGCTCTCATATTATTAGCCCTTGCACATGCAAGTATTGCATAGACCTCTGCTTGATATACAGAAGCGTATTTGCCAAGCGAGACGATCCCTTCATATTTGCTCGTCTTGCTGTATATGCCCGCTCCGGTGCCGAGCTCATTTTTTTGATCCGTCTGTATACCAGATCAGTTCATTCGCTCTACTAAGTGGTGGTGCGTTCTCTTCCTCAAGCTCCTTTCGATCTTTGATGACAATCTCGAAGTTCTTGCGAAATATATATTTGGTGGTCATGTGGTCTGTTGGCATTTTGAAAATGTCATCATCCACATGCCTTATCTCTGTGTGCCACGTCATGGTCTGATGCTTTTTCCAGTCGGGTTAGTGCTGCCCTTGCTTCGTACATTATGACACAATGTAGCGGAGGAAGGTCTAGCATTGTCTCCAGTGCCGCTGTAGGAGTAGTCCTCATTGCCCCTGTAATGCCAATGCATACAAGTCTTTGTATCTTGCTTAGTTTTAGCATAGCAGGGGATTGTCTGATCTTTGGCCACCATACCAGAGATGCATATATGATCCTGGAAATGACAACCATTTTGTACAGCCAGTGTACCATGCTGGGTCTAAGTCCCCATTTAGTGCCGTAAGTGCGTCTGGCAACCATGAAGGCCACCTCTGCTTTCTTGATCACGTGCTGGAGGTGTCGGTTCCAAGTTAAGCCTGGGTCTAGGATAACCCCAAGATATTTTACTTCATCCGACAATCG
>CAJUYG010000001.1:7858-18360 GCA_910591675.1 Galerucella calmariensis | reverse complement strand
CCTACACACTCACCCTCCCTACTCTACAGATACAGATACAGATACTTTCAGACTGCACAGCACTTCAGAATCCTAGGGCACAGTCTGCAGATATCCTAATACTCCTCTAGGAAATAGGACTTAAGGAGCTACTAGTTTCTGAGACTCTCCTCAGAAACTAAGTAGAAGTAAGGAGGCACAATAGACGTTTTAGGTCTCAGTGATTGTCACCTTAAAAAATATATACATACATACAGGGTGTGTTATCGTTATCACAAGTGTTTTTGTACGAAGAAGTGCTTTTGTTTTCTGTTGTTGGGTCTCACAATTTGGAACGCCTACTATTAAGGCCAGCCGCAAAATGAGACGCAGCTTGGTGAGGTGACGCAGCGTGAATCACGGCCAGTTTATGGCTGGAGAAAACTGCCAGCGCGGGTTCGGCGCAAAATAAGACGCAGAGTGTAGCTAGTCACGGCGAGACTGTACAAAAAATACGATTTTAGTTTTCACATTGAAGCTTGGACAGTTCTGAAACATGGAAGCTGCTATTGCACTGATTGATTCTCTTTTTAGTTCTGAATCTGATTCAGAAGACGAGTTCGAGTTAGAAATGATATCCCTTATCTACCAGATGACTAATGAAAAGTCAGTGAGAAGCTTGTAGATGAAAAAAAGAAAAACTCATGAAGACTTTGCCTTAACTCAAGAATTTAGTGATGAAAAGTTCACCAATTATTTTGTCCTCATGTAGTCTACATGACTTGTATCGGACAAAACTTGTCGAATACGCACAGCTTCAATTTATTTTTCTTCCATGGTTTTCAAAACACACCGTGAGCCGCGATCTTCTGAAAAAAACTGCGGCAACTACACTGCGTTCCGCAGGGTCACTTTGCACCAAAACTGCGTCACGTCACGCTGCGAAGGAATATTCGCATGTTTTATTCTTTGTCCACGACCAATAATAAGTCAATATTTTACCTCCTAACTAAAGGTATATGGTACCCATATATCAACTGTCGTGAATTATGGTTCATAATACACTGTAGTGTATTATGGTTCATAATTCACGACTAGAGATGGGGGTACAATATGGAATAAACTATTAAATCTGTGTATTTTGTTCAGGAAATTTGTTTCTGACATATATCGTATCTATAAAATATTGTAATTTTTAGTATTGATACTTTTCACAACGATATTTTCTAATATTAAGTATTTTAAAACAATATATTTATAACGGTACGTTGTATTGATACTTTCTACAGTATCGCCCATCTCTATATATGTCAAATTATTTGAAGTAGCTGCCACAACATTTTGAGGTTAGTAATATGCCAAATCGCTACTGACTTTTATTTATTAATAAATAAATTAAGTGTCGTGGACAAAGTATAGTATTCTACTCGCAATTTATGGCCATAATTCACTTGGGTGACTTGCGCCCCTCGCCTGCGGCTCGTGACGCAAACGTCACCCATCGTGAATTATGGCTATCATAAATTGCTCGTTTAATAATATACTATTATTAGGTTCACAAAAACTCGCTGTGACTCACGCTGCGTCATCTCACCAAGCTGTGTCTCATTTTGCGGCTGGCCTTAATGATAGCGACGGTTCATTGGTCGCTTTTTCCGTACCCTTTTCGTCGAGTTCCTTCGGTGCATCTTTTCATCTGCATTCCGCTGTTTTGCGCATTGTTAGGTGTTGGGAAGGTGAAGGTTTGTCGGATATGAGGTATCTCAACCATTGTCCTTCGGGAAGATGGGTAGTAGGGAAGTCAAAAAGCGTTGGTGGATATTGTAGAGTAATTAATGCGGTTTCCTAGGGTTTTGAGAAAATACTTTGTCTTTTCGGCCATTTATGGTCGCCACCACAGTTCCTGCAATAAGGCTTCTTTGCCTTGTCACATTTGCCAAATCTGTGAATAAGGTTGCCGATTATTGAGGTCGTAAAGGAAGTGCTTGGTTTCCGAGTCTGTTATGACTCTAATTAGAGTGGTGGGAGAGTTGGTTACTTTGTGTATGTTAAATAATATCTACTTAAATCCGATTACCCTTGATTTCAGTTCAAGTGGATCAGTTTTATAACAATGTGAGTGTAGCCTTAAATGCTTTCTGATTCTATATTTAGTGTCACATTTGAATATTCAGCAAAAGTATCAAATTTGTCATGCTATAGGATATTTTACAATTTCAAAAATCATCATTCGCCTAGTCGAATGTACATACAACTTGATGTACAGAAACCTGCTTTTAATTTAGGTTAAAATATCTAACTACGTTGAGAGAAGATTCCACCAATACCAAATAATATGAAAATGAATACATTTTTTATTTCTAGATTATTCCACATTTGAAATACCATGACAGTAGCAAGTCAAGTGGATTATTTTCAATTTTCAAAAATATTTAATGTGCTCTAAACTGCGTTTATTATTTGTTATTGCCAAGAAGTAGGCTATGACTGCAAAACAAGGTTTGTATAAAGGTATTTAGACAACTTTTTTGCTGCTGTTCCGCACACAAGTAATCTTAGACCTTAGTTATTTGGTAAAAGTTGATATCTTCCCCCTAACACTTGCAGGTAAAATACATAAATCTTACACTCTTGAAGTAGTACCTACACCTTGTATAATTCTAATTAGTAGCAAATTCTTAAATTTGTTAACAAACAACTGGATAACAATGGAAGACAAAAATAAAAGTGGAAAAGGTAGGTTTTAACACAAAAAAATCGATAATGCATTTTTCTTTGATGCCATCAAGGAACACGATCGAAGATACATGGAGTACGGTTATTCCCCTAAAATAAAGTGGAGAAAGTACGTGTTCCTTTCTTCAATACCGAAGAAAAACGTTTTATCAAACATACATTTTTTTCCACTTTAACTTATGCGGGCACTGAATCAGGTTTAAAGTTTTAAGCAATATGGTAAAGTATAAGACAAACTATACATAAATATATACATTTTTTTAATATATCAGGAAACAATAATATTTTTGATATGTGAGGTTAATGAATATTAAGTATATTGTAAGCGATCTCAGTTAAATAACCAAAAAAGTTTCGTTTTAGACCAATTGTCGACCACCCATTCTTTTTGGAGCTGTTCATTTGAGATCGTATAGACTATACCTGTATCGTGATTTTAGTTTATCACCATGTTACACGTTTTGTTTTTATTTTTCTAGCTATGCTTTTCACCCAGTCGTATATAAGTTATACGACAGCTTCAATCTTGTACTAGAAATGAATGATATGTTGCTAAATTTCATATTTTTTGTATCTGAAATAATTTTGAAATTGAAACGGACACAACGCATCCAGGACGTGAATTGCTATTTCTGAAATTTGAAATCAGTGAAGGATTTACAAATTTTCAAGGTATAGGCTGAATAGTTTTTGCCGCCCTTGCCTCAACAATTCCATTGTCATATCATAGGTACATTATTTTTACAATCCAACAATTTCGTTGTAATTGCACGTAAAATAATTTTTCGGTATATTTTTGAGCTAATCGAAGCTCAATCATGTATGGGCGGGGTAATGGGGTATTCACTAAATTATTCATTATATTCGAATAAAAATCGAAAAATTATATACAAACCGTCCAGTTCGTAGCCTCCAACCAGTGGTAAGACTGGCATGTATGGGTTGTTAGTGGGAATAAGAGGGGAATATTTTCTACAATTTCGCTCTTTTCACTCATGAAAAGTGTGGGCAAAGGGAGCAGAGGCGAGAGGCCGATTACTGGTTGAGGGGCGGCGATCTAGCTGTTTTACTCTGTCTAGAATATAGAAGTTTGCTACTCTCGGAATGTGCAATGACAAGTGAGAGAGAAAAGTCATCGACAAAATTTGTTGCAGACTTCTATCTGTAAGACATCAGAATTCGTTCCCCAAATTTGCCGCCCCCAAAATCTGCCGCCCTAGGCTCGAGCCTACTCAGCCTGTTGGTAAATCCGCCACTGTTTGAAATGTTATCAATGATAAAAAGGAACGAGTTTTTGTGTCTCGTGATATAATTTACACAGTTTTATCATAAACATTTCAAAATTTTACGACTGTGAACATTAAATTTTTTCTCAATAATGAATCTGTGTAAACCCTGATTCAGTGGAATTTAACATATGTAAAATAATACACTTTTTTTGAATAAAGTTTGTCCGAAATCCATTGCAAAAGCGACGAACACGTATTCGTAACCCTTGCCTGCCCTTGCACACTTTTTCCTTTAGAGCGCTTTCAGACGAGACACTTTGTGGCCGGCTACTAGTATGTCTGGAAAGAATTGCGCGGCTAAAAATAAATTAGCCGGCCACAAAGTGTCTCGTCTGAAAGCGCTCTTATTCGACTTATATGCAATAGGCATAATGACTGAAAAACTGTCAAATACAGTCTTATCATGCGGGTCTTACGATTCAACAAAGACATACTCACCGTATCTGTTTTCTTCTTTTATTGCGTTTAATCATAACTTCCAAATAAAATCCGTAAGATGAATAAGACAGACTTATGCAATTTTGACGGGAGAAAAAAGGATATGTATTTAGTTTTCAGCCATTCTTAAAAGTCTTTCACCAGCGAAGTTTTTATGTAAATGTCAGTTATGTGACATTGACAATTCAAAGTGACAATACGAATAATAAGAAGCAATTTTCCGGTATTGTGCATCCTCAATAAAAAAAGTGGAAATTCGTCAACCTGTGTGCAGGAAACATCAACCATCATTATTTTCTCCGGGTATATTTGTAATCTCACATTTTGGTAACCTCTGTGTCTTCTGATTTGATACACATGGTTAGTGACCTTTGAACCCGCACGATAAGAGCGCTTTTGACTATACCAAAGAGCCTTTTTATGCAAGCGTTTTCTGTCGCTCGACGTTCAACGTTAGGGTAACGTTGCGTTTTTAAAATTACTTTTATTTAGACGATTTTGAGAACGTTTTCGCGTCTCAGTAGTATTCGGTCAACTCGGCAGTGTCGCAGGTGCATTTGCTAAATAAGCAAAAAATTTGTTGAAGTAATGGATCCATGTATAATTTACTATTTATACAAAAAAGGTAGAACGTGTCGCGGGACACACGGTAGGAACTTTAGTTCCTTTTAAGCAAAAATTATGTAATACATTTGACGTTATAGATAAACACTTTGCATAATATTCTTTGGTGGTAGAGTAGTAAGCATACCAGACTCTCACGCGGTAGACCCGGGTTTAATTCCCCGTGAGGAAGTTTTTTTTTATTGTTAATTTTATTTTTAAATAATTATTCTGCTTGATATTAATAACGACAGCATGTAGACGTTTGAAATACTTAGCAGAATATTCATTATTACAGATAATGGTACGGTACCCTTCATGAGGGAGTCCGACTGGCAACATCTACTTATAACAGCATCGTATATTTGAAAAGGGAAACCGTAGCATTATACAAATTGGACATTCAAGAGCTGTACGTTTACCACAAAAAAATTAGTGGAAACAGAAAATTGAATTGTTAAATTTTCAATTTGAAGTTTTTATTTCTATTTTCTAGATTTTTTCTTAAGTGGGTCGTAGAAAAAAATATGCTGTGGATTGTCCATATCGCACTTGAACGATTGAGCACTCCGCCTACGGCGTCGTGCTCAATCTTCGTCCTCGTGCGATATGGTCATCATATCCACACTAGTTGCACAAACTACTATTTCTATCAAAATATGCCCTTTTACATTTAAAAACAACCTGCCAACTGTCAAATCAATTTATCCATCCATTTTAAAGTTATCGAATTAAAACATTCAAGTTTTCAAAATTTCAACACCCTGTATTTCGAAAAGTAAATGTGCTAGACCCCTTAATCCTCATGTCATTTTGACAACCGATGCTGTAAATAAACAAAAAAGATCAATCGCGCAAAAAAATTATGGAAATAATAGCAAAAATGTATCCGAACAAATTCAAGTAGATGCACCAGCTCTGCTAATACCAGCTTTGCATAGAATTTTAATATAGCGTCGGTGGTTCAGAGGTAGAATGCTCGCCTTCCACGCGGGTGGTCCGGGTTCGAATCCCGGCCGGAGCATATGAATCGCTGCTTCGTAAACGAGAGAGAGACTAAGGAGAGAGCACAAGCACGCAAGCAAGGCACATAACGAAGCAATGTAACATAACGTAGCGTAACGTAACGCGTAACGGTCAGATCTTTTGCGTCGCGACCACCGGTCGCTCAAACATAACCTGACGTAAAGAACTAAAGTTCCAAAAAATACAACCACAAGAAAAAAGAGTTGGCATATTTTGACCCATTGCTTTTTTCTCAAATTTTTGTCTTTATAATTATTAATAATTATTGCATCAATCAAAATTTCGGTGGTAGAGTTTTCTTCCATTCTAACAAGAACTTCCTTAAACATTGTTAGTTTAATTTACAAAGATCCGTCACTGTTGATGGCCTACAACTGATACTGGTACTTCTGGCGTTTCTATAAATAGCCCTATTCTACGAAATGTACTTAGATCAATAGTAGCGACAAATTTGACGCAGCGTTCTCTAGAACACGACGGCCTGATTTAGAAAACGTTCCGTCAGCAAAACGCGACGGCACCGTATAAATAAACACATTTGCTCCAATGGGTTTAGAAACTGGACGATAATTTAACGTCGTACGTCGGACGACAGAAAACGCTTGCATAAAAGGGCTCTAAGGAGTAGCGTCCATAATTACGTTAGGTGTTCATGTGCGAGAGGGATCGAGCCGAATCTCACCAAATCTCACTTGGAGGTGAGAAGAGGTCACGTAATTTTTTCGTGTCGTTTTTAAAATGCTAATGCAATTTAAAAATTAATTTTATTTACCAATTTGAATTATATTGTATAATAGTAATGCATTCTATAATGAGTAAATATCATTTAAATCATTGACTCCCAAAGTACTCCAGGTGGACCCCAAGGGTCCATGGGAGATTCAACGGGTTCTACGTTGGGGTGACAAAAAAATAAGGGGTTCACAATGGATACCACCATTTATCATGAATCCATTTGATGAAACGGAAGTAGAGAATGTGATATTACAAAAAGAGTTACTTGAGCTTAGCACTAATGAGGAACAGAAGGTCAAATTCAAACATTCTGGTTGCAAACAGAATTACTCGAAAAATATCATGGACTGTGGGGAATTCCCTCGTCATATCTTGTCGAAAAAAGTTTTAGTGTCGTAACAAACCTTTTAACAAAAAAAGGAGCAGATTGAATATCACAGAACGAAGAGATTTGCGGTTATTCCTAACAAAACTGAAGTCAAATGTAGATAAGTTGCTGTCAATCCATCATGTACATCCCTTCCATTAAAATTATGACTATTTTGTAAAATTACGTTACGTTATTGTTGTTTAATTTTAATTATATTACCACTGTTATAACAATAATAATTATTAGTGTAAAAATTATATATTTGAATAAATGCAACACAAGACAATGTACTATATTTCTTTTTATCTTTTAGCCCTTGTGGCTTAAACTCGCCGCAAAGCAAATTTCCATAGTTAGATCTAATCTTCATATTTTTTGTCAAGTTTTTGGAAATATGGTGAAAATACAGATGCAAGGGGTCTACTGGAACCAGCAAAATTTTGAAAGTTGTATATGAGAAAAAAGTTAGGGAGCCTCTGATTTAAACGATGCAAAACCAGAGGAAATACGATCTACAAAAGATTGACGTCACACGTTTGTGATCGGTGTTTTAGCTAAGATGGCGGATTGTTATATTTTATATTTATATTTTCACTAAAATAATAATTATATAATCCCGATTGTAATGTGAAAATGAGTGATTGCTTTAGAATTTTTGAAATCTACAGAATTATTTCAGTTATTCTTCCAGCCATTTGCACAGGTCTTAGTAAAGTTGTGGTTATGTTTTAATTACCAATTAAATTAACCTTGCACCATGACATTTATTCTTAAGTTAACGCTATAATTAATAGTTAAATCTAATCAACAGATAAGGTAGGGTTTAAGATTTATAATTATTAATTAAAGTTATGTCAATATGACAATCAACTGAAGTGCTTGGCGAATTTGGGAGGTTAATTCCTATTTCAATAAAATATGGATTTAATGGATTTTGAAGATGAAGATAACCTGAAAATCTTGGACATATGAAGCTTTGGGATTTCAAGAAGAAGATATCAGAGGGAAAATCACTTTGAGGGGAAGGATGCAACAACTTTTAGAAAAAGATTTCTTTTTTTATATATGTGAAATTGTTTTAAAACATCTACAGATCTGTAGCTATCTGATTGAGCATTAAACTCCCTCTCAATCTTTGTCCAGGCCTGTTCTTAATCCTTCCAGCTTAACGCACCTGTTTTCTGGCATTATATTATTTGCTTGTACTTTCTTATTAAATTCAAGCACATTATCTTCTCATTTTGAAAGAAATTTGTTAATATTTTTCTCTTTCCGCTCATATTAAAAACTCCAACCTTTTGTTTGGGTAATCTTACAAATATAAATATCTAATAGTTGTCACCAGTATTACCAACAAAATTGCTATTTTTCAAATTATTCCTAAATTTCAAGATACCAACTTACACCTAACACATAATTTACTAACTAGTACCTTAACCACAAATGGCGCAAAATACTTCACTTTTAATCAATGGTTAAAGTTAATCATGAGTTACTGAAGCCAAAAGATAACTGCAATCGGTGCAAACCGCAGTTAGTGACTGTCATCATGCCTATTGATTTTGGACAAACTTCAACATGTGTATACAAATTAAATCGAATGTTAATCTATCAAATACACTGGTCAACAAAAAAATACTAAAACGCTTTTAACTGAGACTCAAGATGAATTGACTTTATCAAAAATGCGAACGTACGAATAAGAGGTACAGTGGTCAAGATGTGGTAGAAGATTCGCTAAAATGGTGACCATCTTGTAAGCCTGAGAGATGTAGTCTCATAGATCAATTGGATCAATTCTAATCATTTTAAACGATTGTTGTGCATTAGACATAAAACGGTCGACTAGTTCCGGAAGACTTATTTCTGCAATTCTCGTTAGCTAAAACGAGTCAATTTCGACCAGAAATTCATAAAACGCATTTTAAATCTTAATGAGTTTGACATGCAAACCAGTTAACAAGCTTCTTAATGGTGCTTTCCAAATGAACCGAAACCGAAAGAATCACGTCAAAGTTGATCAAAGGTGAATTGTTTTTTTTTTCGATTATCGTGGTTTTGTGCACTCTGAATTCTTGTCAGAAGGGGAGACAGAAAGAATTCGCTGCGCGTACTGGAGTCGATTGTTGAAAATACACACAAAAAAGTATTTGATGATTTTGATTATTCGTTGGTGTGCGTGTATTATTTCTTAAGATATATATATATATATATATATATATATATATATATATATATATATATTTGTTTTTTGAAGGGAATACAATTTTGTATAACATAAAAACATAAAAACTATCAACTAAATATATTGAATGGAAATTATTTTTTATAGAATTGATTAAAGGTAATTTTTTTGAAAAAAAAAACGGGTTGATACAACAACGTTTTTATACCCCAATGTCTTAAAAACTTGCAATTTGGCAGCTATAAAACTTATGTTCATTATAAAAAGTCTGTTCCTCCTATTCCCGTTCACGTGATACCAACAAAAATATTTTTTGAGTGGGACCACCGGTATAATGATTAAAGCAGCAAGTACAGAAAACATTTCACAATATTTGAATATTGTGTAATGGTCATCAATTTGAAGATTTACATTATTTTTTATTACCTTGTACGTTTGATAGCATATGAAATAGTATATTATACACCAGGGTGATGAAGACTATTATTATTGACCGAGCACCAAGATTATTTCGCGACTGGCTTCACCGCGAGCGGAATAAGGTGCGAGGTTTATAAATGTCTTCGGCACCATGGTGTATACACAATTTTTTCCACTACTAGCCAAATTTAAGATAAAAATTAAAAATAATTCACAAACGCACCACGAAAAGCGTTTACTCCGTCGTCTGACTGACAAGTACACTGTCAGTTTTCGATATATTATGAACGTACTCGTTATGTCAGTCATTTTTGGTTGAGCGTGAATTTTAAACTAATGGCATTTTTATTCAAATAATTTCATCTTGATAGATTATTTCAAGCAGCAAATATGTTAAAGACAATCTCCTGACTATACAAAATTATGTTGCACAAGTTTTTGTTGAACTACTATCCATGAATTCTCAAAATATTTGAATTTGTCCATTATTGACTTGGGTTAATTATAGAAAAAAATATTAACCACTAATAGAGAAATTCAGCTTCTCAGTTGGCTAGAAGAAGCAATAATTGTCAACTTCACAGCTAGTAGTAGAAAAAATTAGTTTTTTTATATATCTCACACCTAATATTGAACCTTACAATTATTATGTCTAAAATCAGCATTATTTAGATATGCTTGTGAAATAAAATTGGTGAAATAGTTATTGACCAGTGATTTTAATAATTAACTAGAAAAAAAC